>CM069139.1:13146398-13436398 GCA_035221665.1 Okamejei kenojei | reverse complement strand
GTTTCTCTCGCACCTTTACCAGTTGGAGTATGAGTTTTATTTTATTTTATCAGTTTTAGCTTTTTTTTAAATCTTGCTGTGGGTGATTGGGGGAGATCTTGCCTGAAATATTTTCTAACCTGGTTCTAATTTCAAACAGCGAAGGTGCAGATTTGTCCTTTTACTAACCACTCCTTCTCCTTCTGAAGCTATTTATGATGATACTTAAAGTTACCGTTGAATCATTACCTGTGAAATCCTTGAGACCATAAGGCATTAGAGCAGAATTAGGCCATTTGACCCATCAATTCTACTCCGCCATTCAATAATGGCTGATCGGTCTTTCTCCGGCCTTCTACTCTGTAACCTTTGACGCCCTTACTAATCAAGAACCTTTTGATCTCCACTATAAAAATACCCAATGTCAGTCTGTCACTAGTCATAACATCAACAAGACCACAATGTCATTCAGGCCTGTGTGAATGAGAAGTGGTAGCAATATCTGAATTACCTAGATAGATTGGATGTGGGGAGGATGTTTCCACTAGTGGGTTAAAGGCAGGAGAATGGGGTTAGGAGGGAGAGATGGATCAGCCATGATTGACTGGCGGAGTAGATTTGATGGGTCGAATGGCTTAATTCTGCTCCTATCTCTTATTACCTTATGACCTTATAATCACTCAAGGTCAGGCAAGGGTCTCCAGCAAGGGAGAATCTACCCTTGCAGTTCAATGTCGTTTCAAAGTGTGTGGATTATCATTGACCAGCCACATGTAATTACCACAGCTAATGAGAGTAGATCAAGGAGAGTGATGAGGCTGGAATGCGCTGTCTGGGTGGTGGTTAAGGCAGATACAATCGTGGCATTTAAGAGACTTTTGGATAGGCATCAGGATATTCAGGGAATGGAGGTATATGGGCTATGTGCAGGTGGAAAAGAGATGGTCTTGGCATCATTGTCGCCACAGACACTGTGGGCTTGGTCCTGTGCTGTGTGGGCATGCCCCAACTTACTTCATCGGCAACTTACGTAAACTCACACTTACTTAAGTAATTCTTTAAGCCCACTGACTCCCCCTTGGTCTCCACCTCCCACGTGGTCTCCGCGGCGGAGTTCCCACATGATTTGTGTGTCGGATCTCCCCCTGTGATCTCCACGTCAGAGCTCCCCCCATGGTCTCCATGTCGGAGCTCCCCCCATGGTCACCTTGTCGGAGCTTCTCCCCATGGTCTCCACGTCGGAGCTCGCCCCTGGTCTCCACGTCGGAGCTTCTCCCCATGGTCTCCACGTCGGAGCTCTCCCCCTGGTCTCCATAACGGAGCTCCTCCCCATGGTCATGTCGGAGCTCGCCCCTGGGCCCCACGTCGGAGCTTCTCCCCATGGTCTCCACGTCGGAGCTCGCCCCTGGGCCCCACGTCGGAGCTCTCCCCCTGGTCTCCACAACGGAGCTCCTCCCCATGGTCATGTCGGAGCTCCCCCCTGGTCCCCACGTCGGAGCTCCTCCCCATGGTCTCCATGTCGGAGCTCCTCCGTGGTCTCCATGTGGGAGCTCCTCCATGGTCTCCACATTGAATAGTAAACCTATGTGCGTGGGCGCAGTGACGCTACTGTTTCCAACTTACGTGACATCCGACTTATGCAAGGGTCCGCCGGGCGTAACCCCTTTCGTGAATGAAAGGTATGAAAAGAACAAATCCACAAATCCACAATGGAGCCCACAATGGTCCATTTTTACCAAGATGTCACCATTCAAATTCAATGCCAGAAACTGGAGATCCTTCACCTCACCGTTTGTGGGGAGAATAACTTTAATGTAGGTAATGTAATTAGTGTAAATGGGTGGTTGATGGTCAACATCTGTTTTCATGCTGTATTTCTCTAAACTCTGCCACGATAGGGGCAATGCTTTGAAAGAGAAAGTTTTGTTTAGTTTGGTTCTGGGCCGCACAGTGGTGCAGCGGCAGAGTTGCTGCCTTACAGCGCCTGCAGCGCCAGAGACCCGGGTTCGATCCCGACTACATCCATACATCCCTATGGATCCTGAATGTACGGAGTTTGTGCGTTCTCCCCGTGACCACATGGGTTTTCTTTGAGATCTTCAGTTTGCTCCCACACTCCAAAGACGTGCAGATCTGTAGGTTCATCGGCTTGGTAGAAGTGGAAATTGCCTCTGGTGTGTGTAGATAGTGTTAATGTGCGTTAATGTGCGGGGATCGCTGGTCGGTGCGGATCCGGTGGGGCGAAGGGCCTGTTTCCGCGCTGTATCTCTAAACTAATCTAATTTAACAACACAGCCTCGGCCCACACCGACCACCGATCACCCGTTCACACTAGTCCTATGTTATCCCACTTTCTCATCCACTCCCTACACACACTGGCAGCAATTTACAGAGGCCAATTAACCTGTAAAACATGAGTGTGGGAGACCGGAGCACCCGGAGAAAACCCACGCAGTCGCAGGGAGAATGTACTAACTCTGTACTGACCCATGCATCCATGGTCTGGATCGAACCCGGGTCTCTGGCGCTGTAAGGCAGCAACTCTACCGCGATGACACTGTGATGATCCAAACTTACCTGCATTTGGCCCATATCACTCGAAACCGTTCCAATGGATGTTTGCTCCAGGGGGCAATGGATGTTTGCTCAGAAGGCAGTGGAGGCCAATTCTCTGGAGGCTTTCAAGAGAGAGTTAGATGGAGCTCTTAAAGATAGCGGAGTAGTCAGGGGATATAGGGTGAGAAGGCAGGAACGGGGTACTGATTATGGATGATCAGCCATGATCATATGGAGTGGTGGTGCTGGCTCGAAGGGCCGAATGGCCCACTCCTGCACCTATTGTCTATTGTCTATTGGGTCCATATGGGTTGAAGAAGGTTCCCGTCTGAAGAAGGGTTTCGGCCAGAAACGTTGCCTATTTCCTTCGCTCCATAGATGCTGCCGCACCCGCTGAGTTTCTCCAGCATTTTTGTCTACTCCTGACCTGAAACGTCGTCTAGCTATATCCTCCAGAGATGCTGCCTGACTCCCAGATTTACTACGGAACTTTGTATCTTGTTTTTGCAGACCGGCACCTGCAGTTCCTTATGTCTCCAGGGGCGTTGATTTGCATTCTCAGTGCGGGGGGAATATTGGACCCACGGAAATCATGAAGCAAACCGATGAGTTGGCAAATGAATTCTAAGCGAGTGGAGGTGGGTGGAGATGCAGTTAACAAGTTGAAGCAAGCGATCGATGCAGTTGTTTGGTGTGGGTGGAGAGAGTGGAGCAGTGATTTGGCAGAGTGAGGATGATAATTTATTTCTCTATTTGTGCGTTTAAGAATTTAACCTGGACCTGCTAAATGGAGGCTGCAGGAATCCAAACAGAGGTGGTCACAATTGGCGATGATTTAGTGGTTATTCATAAAATCTAGGTAAGTAGCTACAGATTCATTGATCCGTGTCAGGGAAGCAACAAAAAAAGTCCATTAGGCGTGCTTTATCAGCCAGCACTATGAGTTTTATTGATATTTATAGAGCTGTTGGAAAGATCCATAAAACATTCACAACAGCAAAAAAAAATCCTTTGAGAGAAATGGAGAGGAGGCTAGTCTGTCAGATATCCCCTGACCTTAAAGGAGCATTGTAACACTGTGGCTGGGATCCAGTCTTGCGTTTGACAGTTTGAATACCTTGCATAATCTGCAATAATTACTCACCAGTAGTTACTATTAAATACCAATTTACATGAAACAGTATTGATAATCGCAATTGTTTTAATTGCTCAGCCATTTCCTCAGCCGATTTCTTTCCTGAGGTTGCAATAGACTTGGACTGGTTTTTTTTCTGGAACGTCGGAAGTTGAGGGGAGATGATACAAGTATACAAGTATATAAACTTGTGAGAGGAATAGATAGGGTAGACAGTCAGAGCCTTTTTTCCCCCAGGGTGGAAATGCCCAACGCTAAAGGACAGAGCTATAAGGTGAGAGGGGGAAAGTGTAATAGGGGCAGGATCCATCTGGGTGGATGATGTCATTGTCCATCAGTGGGTGATGTCAGAGCGCACCAGTGGATGATGTCAGAGGTCAGTGACCATCAGTGGATGATGTCAGAGGTCCATGCCCATCAGTGGCTGATGTCATTGTCCATCAGTGGGTGATGTCAGAGCACATCAGTGGATGATGTCAGAGGTCAGTGACCATCAGTGGATGATGTCAGAGGTCAATGAACATCAGTGGATGATGTCATTGTCCATCAGTGGGTGATGTCAGAGCACATCAGTGGATGATGTCAGAGGTCAGTGACCATCAGTGGATGATGTCAGAGGTCAATGAACATCAGTGGATGATGTAATTGTCCATCAGTGGGTGATGTCAGAGGGCAGTGCCCATTCGTTGGTGATGTTGGAGGTCAGTGCCCATCAGTAAATGATCAGTAGATGGGCAGGATTTCTACGCAGAGGAGGGTGGTGGCCTGGAACCCATTGCCAGCGGTGGTGGTGGAGGCAGATACGATAGAGGTGTTTCAGCGGCTTTTGGATAGGCACATGGAAGTGCAGGGAATAGAGGGATATGAATCATGTGCAGGCAGATGAGATTGGTTCAGCTAGGCATCATGTTCGGCACAAACATTGTGGGCTGAAGGGCCTGTTCCTGTGCTGCACTGTTTCTATGTGAAATGTTCCGGATGTTTTCAATGGTACGGATGGCTGTGCCAGTGATGGGCTCTACCAAAGGTTAGATTCTTCCCACATTGGGAAACATTCTCAACATTCAGCCTTTCTCAAGCACCATCCGAATTTCAAATGTCGGATCAGTTCTGATACTTCTGAACACCTTAGAGAATAGATCTTCCTCAAAATTCATATGTTCTCCCCAAAGTGTGAAGTAAGACTGCAGTAAGAAATTGGAACCTTAGGGAGGGTCTCCACCCAAAACATTACCCATTCTTCTCTCCAGAGATGCGGCCTGACCCGCTGAGTTACTCCGGATTTTTATGTTTATCTTCGGTGTAAACCAGCATCTGCAGCTCCTTCCTGCGCCTTAAGAGTTATTATCCCTTGTATGTCCGATGGGCTTTGTGACAAAAGCTTCACGCTGAGATCACTGGGAACACAGAGATTGAGCCGAGCAGAGTATTATAGGCAGGTTAATCTGCTGAGCAGTCGTGGTGCTTATGTTGGTATTTGTGTTGCCATAAAGAATAACAACGCAGAATCTTATTATAAAAAGCGAGAAGCGTGTAAAAATCAGTGAGCAAGGAAGGCTTCATGAAACACCGAATATATACATGAATTTTGCAAAATTTATGTTTGTTTATATGCACTTGTTCTCAGGAAATATTTGGGCCAAAGAAGATGCAGTCAAATTAAATGGCAGCTGATTAATTATTATCATAATAAAAGTACATTCATTCACTCACCTGCTGCCCTAACCTTGATATGAAAGGTCCGAATTCTCTATTATATTATCTGGAAAAACCTCCTGCAATATTAAATAATCATTCCATATAAGCAGAATTATTGAATAAGTAATGGCCATCAGTAGATGATGTCAAAGGTCCATGCCCATCAGTGGATGATGTCATTGGCCATCAGTGGGTGATGTCAGAGCAGATCAGTGGATGATGTCAGAGGTCAGTGCCCATCAGTGGATGATGTCATTGTCCATCACTGGATGATGGCAGAAGTCAGTGAATCTCAGTGGATGATGTAATTGTTCATCAGTGAGTGATGTCCCAGTGCCCATAAGTTGGTGATGTTGGAGGTCAGTGCCCATCAGTACATGATGTTGGAGGTCAGTGCCCATCAGTGGATGATGTCAGAGGTCAGTGCCCATCAGTAGATGATGTTGGAGGTCAGTGCCCATCAGTAGATGATGCTGGAGGTCAGTGCCAATCAGTAGATGATGTTGGAGGTCAGTGCCCATCAGTGGATGATGTCAGAGGTCAGTGAACATCAGTGGATGATGTAATTGTTCATCAGTGAATGATGTCAAAGGGCAGTGCCCATAAGTTGGTGATGCTAGAGGTCAGTGCCCATCAGTAGATGATGATGGAGGTCAGTGCCCATCAGTGGATGATGTCAGAGGTCCATGCCCATCAGTGGCTGATGTCATTGTCCATCAGTGGGTGATGTCAGAGCACATCAGTGGATGATGTCAGAGGTCAGTGACCATCAGTGGATGATGTCAGAGGTCAGTGCCCATCAGTGGGTGATGTCATTGTCCATCAGTGGGTGATGTTAGTGCCCATCAGTAGATGATGTCAAAGGTCAGTGACCATCAGTGGATGATGTCAGAGGTCAGTGCCCATCAATGGATGATGTCATTGTCCATCAGTGGGTGATGTCAGAGGGCAGTGCCCATAGGTTGATGATGTCAGTGCAGTAGATTATGTCAGAGTCAGTGACCATCAGTAGATGATGTCAGAGGTCAGTACCATCAGTGGGTGATGTCATTGCCCATCAGTATATGATGTCAGTGCCCATCAGTAGATGATGTCAGAGGGCACAGTGCCACAGGATGGTACACTGGCGCTCAAAGAGTTTATACGTTTTCCCTGTGACTGCGTGGGTTTTCTCTGGGTACTCTGGTTTCCTCCAACACTCCAAAGAAGTACGGGTTGGTAGGTTAATTTGGCTTTGGTAAAGATCGTAAATTGTCCCTAGTGTGTAGGATAGAGCTTGTGTACAGGGTGACCGCTGGTCAGCGCGGCCTCAGTGGACCGAAGGGCCTGTTCCCGCGCTGTATCTCTAAACTAAATCTTGGTTCATTTCAGATTATGGGTGCTTTCTGTGTGGAGTTTGCATGTTCTTTCCATGGCCTCGTGGGATTTCTCCGTGTGTTCCGGTTTCCTCCTACACCCCAAAGACATCCAGGTTGGTCAGTTAATTGGCGTTTGTAATTTATTCATAGTGCGAGGGATGCAAAAGTGGGAAATAACATAGAACTAGTGTGAAAGGTAATCGCTGGTTGGCGCGCACCCCTTTTAGTTTAATTTATTGTCATGTGTACAATGAAAAGCATCTGTTACGGTGGGCCGAAGGGCCTGTTTTCACGCCGTACCCCTTTAAATCAACTCTGTAAAATATTTTTATTAGAAGTAATTACATATTAAAAAGAAATAATATAAAATCAAAAAAAAAGAAAATATTATTCGTCACATACATTCTTAATATTTTTAAAATTTACAGTCAATCTTATTTATACTTCTATATTTTTTTTATTTTATAACAGTAGGAAATAAAGATAGGTAATAAAAAGAAAGAGAAATAAGAAAGAGATAAATAAAATGAGTGGAATATTAAGCAAGATATTCTTCATTGGAGATATATTCAACATTTAAATCAACTCAACCAAACTAAAGGGCAGTGATAGAAACATAGAAACAGAAAAACAGGTGCGGGAAGAGGCCATTCGGCCCTTCGAGCCCGCACCGCTAACTAGCTAGATAGAAACATAGAAACAGAAAAATAGGTGCAGGAGTAGGCCATTCAGCCCTTCGAGCCAGCACCGCCATTCAATATGATCATGGCTGATCATCTAAAATTAGTAACCCCGTTCCTGCTTTTTCCCATATCCCTTTTTTTCCTTTAGCCCTAAGAGCTAAATCTAACTCTATCTTGAAAACATCCAGTGAATTGGCCTCCACTGCCTTCTGTGGCAGAGAATTCCACAGATTCACAACTCTCTGGGTGAAAAACTTTTTCCTCTTCTCAGTCTTAAATGGCCTACCCCTCTTAAACTGTGACCCCTGGTTCTGGACTCTCCCAACATCGGGAACATTTTTCCTGCATCTAGCCTGTCCAATCCTTTAAGAATTTTATATGTTTCTTTAAATTCCCTCTCAACCTTCTAAATTCCAGTGAATACAAGCCCAGTCGACCCATTCTTTCATCATATGTCAATCCCGCTATCCCAGGAACTAACCTGGTGAACCTGCGCTGCACTCCCTCAATACCAAGAATGTCCTTCCTCAAATTAGAAGACCAAAATAGTAAGATTAAACGAGAACTTACCAAGTTTGAAGTTTGATCTGTATTTTACGAGGAGTCGCGGTGAGGGATTTCGTGAAGACCCCGCCAGCACGCCTGCGCAGCATCCTTCAAAGCAGCGGTGTGGAATCACAGAACCAACCATGACTGAAAATAGTAAGATGAAAACCGTAGAACTACCTGTTTGACCTGATGATAGAGGGTGGGAGCGGTGGGCACGAAATCCCTCACCACGACTCCTCGTAAAATACAGATCAAACTTCAAACTTGGTAAGTTCTCGTTTAATCTTACTATTTTACTTCGGAGTCACGTGAGTGACTTCGTGAAGATTTCAAAGCTCTGTGATTTCACGCCCTGAACAACGTCCATGCTTATCACACTGCCGCCATTCTGATGGAGTAAGACTGTTAATGGAGTTCAGTTGACAGCGGCTGAAAAATCAACACAATTTATTAATCAACTAAACAACAACCCCTAATTCGGGGCCAGACATTTACTGAGCGGTACCCAGGATAGCTTCTGCGAATGTCGCAGGAACGGCCAGAGACTTGTTATAGAACCGTTGAAAGGTTTTTCCCCCATTGGCCCAGCCCGCAGTAGCGAAAATGTGGTCCATGGGCACCTTCATGGCTCTCGCTGCAGCCCTGGTGGAATAAGACTTAAAAAACGTTAGTAGCAACTCCTGTTTTAATAACTCTTTACCAAAGAATTTTATTTGACCAGGGTTGGCCACCATGGTGTCCAGTCGCAGTTTTTGTAACATCTGGGCTCGTTGGGCTGTCGCCAGTGCCATGAGCATCACCACCTTAAGGGTGAGCTGTTTCAAATGGTAGCTCATCTATTGGAGCCCAGCTCCTCAGTAGGGTCAGCATGATCCCCACATCCCACGTTACTGTATATCTGGGTCGTGGAGGGATTGGTATTGAATACTCCCCTCATTAGTTTAGACACCAGGTGGTGGGAGCTGATACCTATATCAGGTATGAATACAGCGTACTCCTGTCGCTGTTGATGGCACTGTAGCTGAGGCCTGCATCAAAATGGAGGCCTGCTAGAACTCCAACACATCCAGTATTGTTGCTGAGTTGGAGGACTTGTTGTTCCGGGCACAGAAACCTCCCACTTTCTGATTTGAGTGAGATATTGTTTGCGGGTGGATTCCCGACACGATGCTGCAATAAGGTTCATGGCTCTTGACGAGATGCCTGCCCGGTTGAGCGGTCTTTTCAGAACCTGCAAGCCAACAAGTTTAATGACCATGGCAAGGATGACTGACCCCCCTGTAATGGAGTGAGTAATCAATTTGGGATGTTTCCCAATCGCCATCCATGGTTGTTGTACATTTCTACAACCATCGGGTACCATGGTTGTGTAGGCCAGTCGGGAATGATCAATATGTCAGTTGCAGAGTCTAGTTTAATTTTCTGCAATACCCGACTGGTGAGGCAGCATGGGGGAAACGCGTAGCAACCCATTTCCCCCAATGGATAAAAATGCATCCAATGCTATTACCCCAGAGTCTGGTTCCCACAACACATACGTTGGTATTCGATGGTTCAGCCTGGACGCAAATAGGTCAATATCTGGTGTCCCCAATTTGAGCTATAATATCTCCAAAATCTGGGGGTTCAACATCCACTCAATGTTGTCATTGAAGACACGTGACCTGGTGTCCTCCACTGAATTAAGCTTCCCAGGCAAATGGGTCGCAGTAATCCAAATATTTCTTTCAATGCACCAGTGCCAAATTGTATTAGCCAATTCATTGCAAACTAGCGACCTAATACTACCCATATGATTGATGTAAACCATTATTGTAGCATTATCTATTCGAAAGCGGACATGTAATCCCATGAATTAGTACAGAAGCCCGCAGTCCATGAAATACCCCCAGCATTTCTATATAGTTTATCCCATGTGACTCCAGGAATGTAGACTCATGAGAGTTCCATCTGCCACCACAACTGGACATCGTACCAGTTGCTCCCCAGCCTGGTGCACTTGCGTCAGTTAGTAGCACAACATCAGGGTTGCTCCATATAATAGGTCAATGACATTCTTTAATATTATCTACCCACCATTATAGCTTGTTTCTAGCTTCCGTTGGTAACCAAAGTGGCCGATCAAAGCAGCCAGCATTTGTTTTTTAATGCTGTGATTTGTGACCTTTGTGAATTTCGGTAGTGTAGCGGTCCGAATCGTGCAGCTGGGAATGTAGTTACCAATTTAGAGTTACCAATACCAATAACTTTCGCTGTTTGCCACATGGTCGATACCCTGGCGCAAGCAAGATTGTGGCACTCTTCTGATATAGCAGTAGCTTTATTAGTGGGGATGATAAACTTCATTAAATTAGTGTCTAAGGTGAACACCAAACCCATAACCCGTAGCGGGTGCAGTTTTTGATTTGTCTGGATGGATTACAATCCCAGCTTCTTAAGCAGAGCCTTGGTTGCAGCCACTCCTTGAATTGCCAATTGGAGGGTCTGCCCCATTATAAGGATTTCATCCAACATGCCATCACTATAATCTTGTTGTTGGAGAAGAGCCAATACAGGTAAATACCAACTTGGTAAACAGCCTAAGCTGTGATGGTTCCATTAGGCAATGCACCCTTCCAGACAACTTCAGAATTCCCTGTGAGCCTCAGCGATGGGCACCGTATAGCATGCTTCTTTCAAACTGATACATGCCATAAAGTACCCTGAGTAAAGCATCCACCTAGCTGTTCCAAAAACATCCATTTTGACATGGGTATATTGTACAAAAGTGTTCAACTCAGCTAAATCGATTATAACCCGACATTCCTCTTATATTTACTGCTGGTGAACATATTAGGCTCAACTCAATATGTCCATGCTTGGTTATGCCAATTACCACTTTTCCCTGCTCGCCATATAATTTCAGCATGCCCTGCTTCCACCTCTTTTCGGGATAGAGTAAATTCCTACGAGGCGAATGCTGGGTATGGGAATCTATACCTCCCACGAATTATATACCCTTGAACACTTTGTAAAATAAACTCATCTGTGGTTACAGTTTTCCCCATATGTCCAAGGCCGCCCGCAATCGCCCACCTATTCGTACAGGAGGGATACTACGGCGTGAGAGGAGCCAGACCCCCTTACCTCCATAGTGAACGGCGGTTCCATACATACGGTGCTTCGGGTGGACGTTATGGAGGTTGACGGCCCGGCGGCCGCATTTCCCATGCAGGCCACTATTGGCCTTGCCCTAAATGGTCGTTGTATTTATTGAGATGGAGGTAGGTAGAATCTTTGTGCCCTATCCGGCAGCCTTGGTTCACAGGTTGTATTAGGCTGTTGCCGGTGATATGGGTGAACTCTGACCGATGGAGTTTCATGAGGCCCACTGTTTTGGCCTCCTTTGTCCAGTCCCTTCACCTGTTTGTACAGGTCTCCAAGCAACTGATGCGGTGGTGGAGCGGTAATGGTCGGCATAACCCCGCGAAACTTGGGGTTTAGTGTGGGCTATATGGAGCTCTTACGCAGGCAATATATCTCATACTGGGCGTTGCATAGGAGTGCCAGTGCATCATGCTATTTACTGGACACATTATCCCCGATCAGGGTTTTGCAAACGCCGTTATGCCCGTGGAGAACCTTTCTCCAAGGTATTATTGAGAATCTGACTCCAGAGTTGGTGCATACGTAGGCAATCAATGGTGCCCGCCAATTCGTGGTGCAGGGTTCACCTGTCTGGGTAGAAACGGCAAACTTCACTCACCACATCCAGCATCCTCCTCATGCTCTGGTTCAGCGGTCACTGGCTGTCCCTGGTCGTCGTCAAACTCAGCAGCTGGGCAATCATTAATGCTTCTGGCTGGAGACGATGAGGAGCTGAGCGGAGTCCTTGCACGGCTAGTGGATGCCGTTCTTCTCGTTCTCGGTCCCGCTGGAAATGTTGGACCATTTAAGAGCTCCATCCGCTCAATGCGACCGTCCCTGCGAGATGCAGCGGACAAGCCGACTTCCCCAGGCCCTGCGAATTCACTGGGGCTTCCACCATCGGACCTCACCCCCTTAGGGTGCTGTCTAGGGTCCAATGGCAGGTCGTCGTGACCTACAGCCCAAGTAGGGTCATACGACTCCCGCACGGACTCTCCGCTAGTCTGTCTTCTCCCAGACTGTGGCGGCCCACCTGGCAGATAAGGAGGCAGGTGTGAGTTGACTCGGCGCCGGTCCCCGGAACCTGGCTCCCGGAGTCCGTGCAGGCTTACCTCCACACTTACACCATTACTTGGCGTGGAGGCGCATGGTCGGCCGCTCGCAGCGCTGAGCTGACCGACCGCTTCCTGCTGCCACCTCCTCCCTTGACCGCAGCCTGACGGGGGTGTGTTGTCGGCGGTATCTGCTCCAGCAGGCCTACACGACGCAGCAGTGTTATGCCCGGGCTGCACGATGGCAGATATCACTGGCTGCGGTACGTAATGCACTTTGCAGGGCTCCCCTGTCGTGCGGGCTGTCCCCCGGCCCAGCCCCCTCGGGTCTACTGGAGCTCGGGGAGAGGTTGCCTGTAAAGAAAAAAACAAGACCCCTTGCCACGTACCTGTATCCCCCCTTATTCTCTTGGGGGACGGGGGGCTCGGAGTCTGGACCTGTAGCTTGCAGCTCCATAGCGGTAACCCATTCGGGTGAGTCGGCACCTGTATTAGCGGGAGCGCCCGACTTCCGCATTCCAGCCCCCACCGTTGCGTTAAAGCTGCCGGCGTTCCGTGCAGCTCCGGGGACAAGGGCCGTCGGCTGGCCGCAGCTCAGCTCCACGCCCGACTTCCGCATTCCTGCCCCCACTGTTGTGTTGAAGCTGCCGGCGTTCCGCGCAGCTCCGGGGACAAAGGCCGTCGGCTGGCCGCAGCTCAGCTCCGCTCCTCGACAGCGTTGTCCTGCGGCCCTTGTCCATGCTGTGAGCGTTAAAGCTGCCGGCGTTCCGTGCAGCTCCGGGGACAAGGGCCGTCGGCTGGCCGCAGCACAACTCAGCTCCCCGACAGCGTCGTCCTGCGGCCCTTGTCCATGCTGTAAAGGAAGGTAATACTTACCTGCCGGTCTTGTGAAGGAGGCCGGTGGGGAGAGCGCACTCCCCCCCCCCAGCTGCCGCTGCAGATGCGTGCGACGATATGCTGCGCAGGCGTGCTGGCGGGGTTCTTCACGAAGTCACTCATGTGACTCCGAAGTAAAATTGCACACAATACTCCAGGTGCGGTCTCACCAGGGCCCCGTACAACTGCAGTAGGATCTCCTTGCTCCAAAACTCAAGTCCTCTTGCAATGAAGGCCAACATGCCATTTGCTTTCTTTACTGCCTGCCGTACCTGCATGTAACTGATGTACCTGCCTGCTGTACCTGATCTCAGTGGGTGATGTTAGGGGACATTGTAAAGTTGCAGGCGAGGTTGAAGAACGCAGCGTTTCAGCACCTGATATTAGACGAGAGTGCCCATCAGTTTGTGACATTAGAACGCAGTCCTTAGTGCCAATTGTGGTGTCAAAGTCAGAATGCCGCTGTAAGGCATGTCAGTGGAAAATCATCTTCAGTGAATTATTTCAGATGGCAAAACTACTGTGAATGGAATTATGAAGCGAGTCCTGAGCTGCATAGCTTCCACGTTGGGTGTACTCTGGAGATTTGCTGAACAGAATACGATTCGGTGAATGGTGTTAACAGAATAGTGATGACCAGCTTCAAAGGGCAATGCTCCATATTGCAAATCCACAGGAACAGTCACGATCATCCCTTTGATTATTAAGTTTTTTACCTTTCTTCCTCCCTTGTTCACACATAAATATCAAGACAAATCATTTTTCCTGGGTTGCATCTCGCTGAAGCGGGCAGGGCAAGGTGAAATGTTTAACAGATGTCCCACACCTCAGACACCAGGAGAACCTGACATAAGGTCATAAGTGATAGGAGCAGAATTAGGCCATTCGGCCCATCGAGTCTACTCCGCCATTCAATCATGGCTGATCTCTCTCTCCATCTTTCTCCTGCCTTCTCCCCATAACCCCTGACACCCGTACCAATCAAAAAATACCCATTGACTTGACCGCCACAGCCTTCCGTGGCAATGAATTCCACAGATTCGCTACCCTCTGATTAAACAAATTCCTCCTCATCTCCTTCCTAAAGGAACGTCCTTATATCTTGATCAGTTTAATGTGACATTGTGTTAAACGCAAACATTGTGGGCCGAAGGGCCGATTATTGTGCTGTACTGTTCTATGTTCTATGTTCTATATCCAGCCTATCCATAATTCTCCTACTAACTGAAATACTCCATCCAAGGAGTTGGAACAGCCTGGTGAAACTTCTCAACCCACTCCAGTGTTGTCGCATCCTTCCTATATTGGAGGAGCCAAAGGTTATCTATAGGCAAACAGATAATTATACTCAGAGGAGAGGTAGATCCAATGGGGAGATTATATGTAGAGCCAAGGATGGGCCAATTTTCCAATGTTTCTGCAGCAGGGGCGGGGGGGGGGGGGGGCAGAGGAATGGAGAAGTACTGTAATGTTTAAACTCTTGTTTAAATATTCATGCAAGGATATACAGTACCTACTAATCACAGGCAGGTGAGTTGAATCTCAAGCTTAGGGAAGCCACCACAGAGAGTAACCTGGGACAAAGTTAATAGTCATTTGAAGAGCATAGATTTCTGAAGGGAAGCTAGAAAAGATTTATTACAGGCAGGGATTGCTTCAATAACTTAGTCATAGAGGGTCATAGAGTGATACAGTGTGGAAACAGGCACTTCAACCCTACTTGCCCACACCGGCCAACATGTCCCATCTACATTAGTCATATCTGCCTGCGTTTTGGTCCATATTGCTCTAAACTTGCCCTGTCCATGTATCTTAAACGTTGCCATAGTCCTTGCCCCAACTCCCTCCTCTGGAAACTCGTTCCATACACCCACCACCCATTGTGTGAAAAAGTTACCCCTCAGATTCCTATTTTAAATCTGAACAATAAGGTTTGATGAGTGCAATGTATTTGATGTGTGTGTGTGTGATCTTTCACAAAGAAGTGCTACATACATTAGTTTATTAGCAAAAACTGCAAAGATTGCATTAAAAAGATTAGTGAAGCAAGGACATTAGTTTTACTTTGACAGGGGAATGGATGCATCTCAGGCTGGAAGAGTGTTCCTATCCAAGGGTCAATACTACGACCACTATCTCCCTTGATATGTACTAATAGCTTGTATTTATCTGTTTCAGGCAGACTTCAAAATTCCTACAGCTCACAAAACTTGGAAAGCAGGTAAGCAGTGGTGACACGGGCACAGCGGTAGAGTTGCTGCCTCACAGCGCCAGAGACCCGAGTTCGATTCTGACTACCGGAGCTGACTGTACGGAGTTTGTACATTCTCCCCGTGACCCCGTGGGTTTACTCCGGGTGCTCCGGTTTCCTCCCACACTACAATGACCTCTAGGTTTGTAGGTCAATTTACTTTGGTAAAATTGTAAATTGTCCCCAGTGTGTCAGCTAGTGTACTCAAGAAAGAATTCAATTTACCTCTTAGGGCTAAAGGAATCTAAGGGATATGGGGAAAAAGCAGGAACGGGATACTGATTTTGGATGATCAGCCATGATCATATATTGAATGGCGGTGCTGGCTCAAAGGGCCAAATGGCCTCCTCCTGCACCTATATTTCTGTTTCTCCTGTATCATTCTACAGGGTGGTCGCTGGTGGACGTAGACTCGGTGGGCTGAAGGGCCTGTTTCCGCGCTGTATCGCTAAGGTCTAAAGTCTAAAATCAGTCGGGAGGTGAGCGATGGATTTCAAGATGAATGGGAGCTGTGAAAATGGGAGGACTAGTGACGGGTGAAATGTAACACAACGCAGGGACATTCCGTGTTGTAGGAAAACATGTAGGAGTCCAATATGTCTGCCCTTTGTAGAAGTTCAACCATGATCTGCAACAAGAGGAGGGACCTCATTGAAACATACAGAATAGTGAAAGGCTTGGATAGAGTGGATGTGGAGAGGATGTTTCCACTAGTGGGAGAGTCTAGGACTAGAGGTCGCAGCCTCAGAATTAAAGGACGTTATTTTAGGAAGGTGATGAGGAGGCATTTCTTTGGTCAGAGGGCGGTGAATCTGTGGAATTCTTTGCAGCAGAAGGTTGTGGAGGCCAAGACAGTGGATATACAGGTGTACCCCGATTTACGATGCTTCGACCTACGACATTTCGACTTTACGATCGGCAAACGCTCGGCCACGGCAGCGAGCCACACGTCACGTCCGGTCACATGATCGCAATCCATTAAATGCGTTTTCGACTTGCGATATTTTCGATTTACGATGGATTTATCAGAATGTAACCCCATCGTAGGTTGAGGAGCAGCTGTATTTAAGGCAGAGATAGATAGATAGATAGATAGATAGATAGATAGATAGATAGATAGATAGATAGATAGATAGATAGATAGATAGATAGATAGATAGATAGATAGATAGATAGATAGATAGATAGATAGATAGATTCTTGATTCGTACGGGTGTCAGAGGTTATGGGACGAAGGCAAAAATGGGGTTAGGATGGAAACATAGAAACATAGAAACATAGAAATTAGGTGCAGGAGTAGGCCATTCAGCCCTTCGAGCCTGCACCGCCATTCAATATGATCATGGCTGATCATCCAACTCAGTATCCCGTACCTGCCTTCTCTCCATACCCTCTGATCCCCTTAGCCACAAGGGCCACATCCAACTCACTCTTAAATATAGCCAATGAACTGGCCTCAACTACCCTCTGTGGCAGAGAGTTCCAGAGACTCACCACTCTCTGTGTGAAAAAAGTCTTTCTCATCTCGGTCTTAAAGGATTTCCCCCTTATCCTTAAGCTGTGACCCCTTGTCCTGGACTTCCCCAACATCGGGAACAATCTTCCTGCATCTAGCCTGTCCAACCCCTTAAGAATTTTGTAAGTTTCTATAAGATCCCCTCTCAATCTCCTAAATTCCAGAGAGTATAAACCGAGTCTATCCAGTCTTTCTTCATAAGACAGTCCTGACATCCCAGGAATCAGTCTGGTGAACCTTCTCTGCACTCCCTCTATGGCAATAATGTCCTTCCTCAGATTTGGAGACCAAAACTGTACGCAATACTCCAGGTGTGGTCTCACCAAGACCCTGTACAACTGAAGTAGAACCTCCCTGCTCCTGTACTCAATTAGCATCCTCCTCACAGCGAACACTGCCCCCCAGCTTAGTGTCATCCGCAAACTTGGAGATATTGCCTTCAATTCCTCATCCAGACCATTAATATATATTGTAAACAGCTGGGGTCCCAGCACTGAGCCCTGCGGTACCCCACTAGTTACTGCCTGCCATTCTGAAAAGGACCCGTTTACTCCTACTCTTTGCTTCCTGTTTGCCAGCCAGTTCTCTATCCACATCAATACTGAACCCCTAATACCGTATGCTTTAAGTTTGTATACTAATCTCTTATGTGGGACCTTGTCGAAAGCCTTCTGGAAGTCCAGATATACCACATCCACTGGTTCTCCTTTATCCACGCTACTAGTTACATCCTCGAAAAATTCCACAAGATTCGTCAGACATGATTTACCTTTTGTAAATCCATGCTGACTTTGTCCAATGATTTCACCACTTTCCAAATGTGCTGCTATCCCATCTTTAATAACTGACTCTAGCAGTTTCCCCACTACCGATGTTAGACTAACTGGTCTGTAATTCCCCGTTTTCTCTCTCCCTCCCTTCTTAAAAAGAGGGGTTACATTTGCTACCCGCCAATCCTCAGGAACTACTCCAGAATCTAAAGAGTTTTGAAAGATTATCACTAATGCATCCACTATTTCCACTAATGCATCCACTCATGGAGAGATAGATCAGCCATGATTGAATGGCAGAGTAAACTTGATGGGCCGAATGGCCTTATTCCACTCTTATCACATGATCTTATGATCATAGGAAACAAATAGGTGCTGGAGTAGGCCATTCGGCCCTTCGAGCCAGCACCAGACCTGAGGCAGGCGACTAAGATACCATAAACAAATAACTTCATATTGTGTAAGGAGGAACTGCAGATGCTTGTTTAAACCGAAGACGGACACAAAAATGCTGGAGTAACTCAGCGGGACAGGCAGCATGTGTGGAGAGAAGGAATGGATGACGTTTCGGGTCGAGACCCTTCTGCAAACTGAAAGTCAGGGGAAAGGGGAACCAGTGATATGGGTGGTACTTGGGACAAGTGAATGGAAGATATGCAGAAAGCAACGATAATCAAGGAAATATTGATATTGTCATATTGTTGTCCCTTCTACAAAACAGACTTGCATGAATCCAGTTCCCATTGTCATTCCCATTGTACACAGTGCAAAACACTATCAAATACATGATCAGCACTCAAGTAGTTATCTTGGCTTTCGGACTGGCTATCAACGCTGTGTTTTGTGGCTGTCTATTTTTAATCTTGTAGCTGGGCTTCAAGGCTCCAACGTGAACCATTTGCCTTTAGATAAGTCAGTGGTGACAAGGTTTATCAGCCATCAGTGCTGTGGGGAGTTGTTAACTGTTCTTTAACTGTCAGCAGGTTCCACTTCAACAGAAAAAAGCAAAGTACAGGATCTTTCTTTGTTAAGGAAGGAACTGCAGATGCTGGTTTAGCTGGGCACAATATGCTGGAGTAACTCAGCAGGACAGGCATCACCTCCGTCATTTTATCATATTTTATCATTTTAGCCCACCAAGTCTGCACTGGCCAGCGATCCCCGCACATTAACACCATCCTACACACACTAGGGACAATGTACACTTTATACCATTTACACCAAGCCAATTAACCTGCAAACCTGTACGTCTTTGGAGTGTGGGAGAAAACCGAAGATCTTGGAGAAGACCCACTTGGTCACAGGGAGAACGTACAAACTCCGTACAGACAAGCACCCATTATCAGGATCGATCCCAGGTCTCTGGCGCTGTGTGGCAGCATCTCTATTGCCGCACCGCCTATATCAGGATTATTTTATTATATAATTAAGAATGATTATCACATCGGGATCTTTCATTGATGGTTTTCCTCAGCTGCACCCTCTGCCTTATAGGGCTGTCCCACTAAGGTGATTTTTCCGGGGACTAAGCTGTTGCCACATGGTTGCCGGTGGTCACCAGCGTGTCGCCTGTATGGTCGTGAGCAGTCTCCTAAAGTCGCCCAAAGAGTAATAGCGCCATTCTGGTCGCCGCTGGATTTTCAATGTTGAAAGATTTTTGTCGATATTGGCGACAGATTAACGCCAATGAGCGTAGCTTGACATAGGTGCTGTCGTAGATTGTCGCCAGGTTAACGTAGGTTGTCGCCAGGATGTCGTAGGTTGTTGCCAGGTAACGTAAGTTGTCTCCGGTGTTGACGTCGGTGAACTCCATTGTCGAATTCGGTGGCAGTCGTCTAAAAAAAACGCCTAATGTCGCCGTTTTTTCGAAGACCTGCTACGACTATCACAGTCGCCGGCAGTCGCCTAAAAATGACCTGAGTGGCCCATTAATTTTTTTCTTTTCTTTTTTTTTTTAAATATTTTTTATTATAGAACCATATTTATGAAAATTACAATGTTTTACATGAACGAAAATACATCATTATATACTTTCATGATATTAATAATATTGATATTATTATTAATATTAAAATTTAAGACTATATGCTTCTATACTCTTTTTAATTTTTTTTTATAAAGTAGGAAAAGATAGAGATAAATAATGAAGAAAATATGAAAGCGAAAATAAATAATGAAGAAAATATGTTAATCATTAATCCGTCATTGGAGATATAGGCATGATTTATTATATATATTTCTTCATCCATTCTAATATTCAGGCCTCAGTCAAGCCCTCGTACCGAGCCGTTATAAATATTCAATATATGGAAACCATATCCATCTGAAGAGATCTAACCTGTCCATTAGGACAAGCCTCAATCTCTCCAGATGGAGAGTCTCCGACATTTCTGTATTCCACATTTTGATTGTAGGGGATGTAGGGCCTTTCCAAAATTTTTATATTAATTTTTTCCCAATTATTAACCCATAATCAATAACAATTCTTTGATTAATTGTTATTAATTGGTCTGTTTCAAGTATTCCTAGTATTATTAACTTTGAATCAGGTGTCAAAATTATATTAACAACATTCGAAATTATCCTAAATATTTCTATCCAGAATTTTGTAATTTTTATACAGTTTGTAAATGAGTGTGACAAGTTGGCTTCTAAATGTTGACATTTATCACATATAGGAGATACTTTTGGAAAAATGTTATGTAATTTAGATTTTGAATAATATAGTCTATGTAGTATTTTAAACTGTATAAGAGAGTGTTTAGCATTTAGCGAACAATGGTGTATATGTTGTAAACTTTCATCCCATACTTCTGGTCTAATAATTTGGCATAATTCATTTTCCCAAGATTGTCTATGTATTTCTGTTGATGGAACATCACCTTCCAATAAGATGTTATATATATATGAAATCATTTTTTCTGTATTTGGATGTTTATTTAAGCATTCATCTAAAATTTCTGTCTTTCTATTTCTGAGTTCCTGCGTATTTGCTTTAACATAATCTCTAATTTGTAAATATCTAAAATAATCTTTAGAGTGTAGTCCATAAATTTGTTGTAGATCTTGAAATGAAAGGAAGGAGTTTTCCTTATAGAGATCACCGACCTTAATAATTCCATTATTTTTCCATTGTAAAAAAGCTTTATCCATCATTGAAGGTTTAAACATAACATTATTTACAATGCTAAGAGATAGTGGTATAGATTTTAGTTTTAATGTTTTCTTTATTTGTTTCCAAATACATATTCCACTTTCTATTATCGGGTTTTCACTATAAGTTTTCTTAGCTAGATTAATATTAGCAAATATTATAGAACTAATTTCAAAAGGAGATCAATCTTCTTTTTCCATATTTAACCAAGTTGGTTGGTTATCTATTTCTTCTAACCAAAAATTCATCTTTTTAATGTTGACTGCCCAATAATAAAACATAAAATTTGGTAGTGCTAGACCTCCATTTATTTTTGATTTATATAAATTTTTATTTATTATATGGCTCTTATAATCCCAAATGAAGTTAGTGACTAGGGAGTCCACCTTTCTAAGAAATTTTTAGGGAGATATATCGGAATTAATTGGAAAAGGTATAATAATTGTGGAAGAAAAAACATTTTTATTATATTAATTTTACCTAACATTGAAATAGGTAAAGTTTCCCAATATAAGATATTCTTATTTAATTTATTCAATAATGGTGGGACATTAGATTTAAATAATGTCAAATCTTTTTGTTACGAAAATTCCAAGATATTTAATTTTTTCATTTGTTATCTTAAAAGGGAATTGTTGTAATATGTGTAAGTTATTTACCGTTATTGGCATAAGTTCACTTTTATTCCAATTGATACTATATCCTGAGTAGGATCCAAATTCAGTTATTAATTTTAACAAATTTCGAACACTAGTTTCTGGTTTTGTGATGTAAAGTAATACATCATCCGCATATAAAGAAATTTTATTTTTAGTGTCTCTAGTATCGTATCCATATATTTCCGGATGTGATCTCACCCTCTGAGCTAGCGGTTCTATTGCCAGTGCAAACAGTAAAGGGGATAAAGGGCAACCTTGTCTACAACCTCGAGATAGATTGAATTTAGGTGATAACATTTGGTTTGCTATTATTCTAGCTGTCGGATTTGTATATAGCAATTTGATCCAGGTAATAAACTTTTCTCCCAGTTTGAAAGCTTCCATAACCGAGAACAAATAAGGCCATTCCATTTGATCGAAGGCTTTCTCTGCATCTAACGAAATAACTACTAGATCTTTATTAATACCTCTTTTCGAGTATATAATATTAAATAACCGTCTCAAATTATATGAAGAGTATCGTTTTGGTATAAATCCTGTTTGATCGGGATGAATTAATTTATTAACAACTGAGCTTAACCTTTGTGCTAATATTTTAGTTAATATCTTTTGATCAGTATTTAAAAGAGCTATTGCTCTAAATGACCCTGGTTCATCCAAGTCTTTGTTTATTTTAGGTAAAAATATTTTAGGTAAAAAAGATAAAAATTTTGCTATATTTAAGAGTGAGTTGGATGTGGCCCTTGTGGCTAAGGGGATCAGAGGGTATGGAGAGAAGGCAGGTACGGGATACTGAGTTGGATGATCAGCCATGATCATATTGAATGGCGGTGCAGGCTCGAAGGGCTGAATGGCCTACTCCTGCACCTAATTTCTATGTTCTATGTTTCTATGTAAAAGTGTTATAGTAGATTCATTTAATGTTTCTGGTAGTTTTTGCTGTGTATATATATATATGTTCATATAATGATTTCAGACGTGGTACAATCTGATCATAGAATATTTTATAAAATTCCGAGCCAATGCCATCAGGTCCCGGTGTTTTACCGTTTTTTAACGATCTGATTGATTCTTGGATTTCTTTTATCGAAATATCAGCATTCAGTAACTCTCTATTTTGTAAATCCAACCCTTTCAGGTTACATTTTTTTTTAAATGCTTCTATTCCTATTTTATTTTCTGTTGTTTTAGCAGTGTATAAGTTTTTATAATATTGCATAAATCTTTCATTAATATCTTTAGGTTGGGTTAACAATTTGCCATTATGTGATTTAATCCTATGGATTATTTTTTCAGCTTCCATTTTCCTTAGTTGGCGAGCCAATAATTTTTGAGGTTTATCACCGAATTCAAACTGTAATTGTTTAGTATGTTGATAAAGTTTAACAACTTGATCTGTATATATTTTATTTAATTTATATTTCAATGCTGCAATTTTATTATGTAGTATTGTAGTTGGATTCGCTGCATTCTGTATATCTAATTATTAAATCTCCTTTTCCAAATCTTGTTGATCCTTACGATTCTTTTTATTATAAAATGATTGGGAGGAAATCATGATTCCCCGGAGGTATACTTTAAATGTTTCCCATAATCAGGAACAAGATATTTCCGGTTTATCATTTATTTCGAAAAAAATCTTAATTTGTTCTGTGATATATTCCTGAGTAATTTTATTTTCTAAAATTTGTGGGTTAAATCTCCACAGTTCTGATTTTTGTATTTTACCATTTATTTTGATCTTAAATGTTAATGGTGCATGATCTGAAATTATAATATTATGATATTTGGATTTATAAGTGAGTGAGATAAGTTTAGCATCCACCAAAAAATAATCTATTCTTGAGTATGTTTTATGTACTGACGAGTAAAAAGAGTATTCTTGTCCGGTAGGGTTTTCTATTCTCCAAACATCTTTGATATTAGTAGTTTCCATATATGCATTTAATAAGTCCCTAGAATGTGATTTAGTTTTCCTTTGCCTTGTAGATCTATCTAAGTATGGGTCTAGTGTACAATTAAAATCTCCTCCAATTATTAGATTGTATTGTGTTAATTCCGGAATATTGTTAAATACTTTCTTGAAAAACAATGGGCTATCAAAATTTGGTCCATATACATTAACAAAAATCATTTTTTGTGTATTTAATTCTCCTATAACGATAATGTATCTTCCATCTTTATCAGTTATAGTTGATGTATGTTTAAATAAAATACCTTTACGAAATAATATTGCTACGCCTCTTGATTTATGCGTAAAAGAAGAGTGATACATTTTATCTATCCATTTAGCTTTCAATCTATGTTCAGCATCTTTTTTTAAATGGGTTTCTTGAATAAAAATTACGTCAGCTTTATTTGCGTTTAAATGTGCAAAAACGTTTCCTCTCTTGATCGGTTCATTAATACCTTTAACATTCCAACTACAAAACGTTATTCCCTCATTCCCCATATTCATTTTTGAGTCTTGCATCTTTTCACTGTGGAGGTCTACGATAGAGTCTATGGTTCAGCACGTCAGACCCGACCTTACACCCGAACATCGAATAGATGAATTTTAAGTCTCGTGCATGTCTCTCACGTATATATCTCCATTGATCCAATATATAACTCCATTCAAATTGAGAAAAACAATAATAGATTATATAACATAAGAGCAAAGGATAGATTAAGAGGTTAGTATTGTGCATAAAGAAGGGAAAAACTACATCTAGAATTGTTGCAGTTAGTGCTAGCCATACTAACATGGCGAACCATCTACCGACTTCCGTCGTTGATGTTAGTAACTTAACCAGCTCCCAGGTTTTTGGAATTGTTATTCCATAATAATATTTTACCGGGGGTATAACATTAGAAACAAAAAGAAAGGGGAAAAAAAGGGTAAAAATAAAGACTTATTTATAACAATTATAACAATTAAAGATATAGAAATACATATATTTAAGACATTTAAAAATCTAATTATTATAAACAAAAGAAACAAAAAAAAGATATCGAAATACATATATTTAAAACTTAATTAAAAATCTAATTATTATAAACAAAAGAAACAAAAAAAAGGAAAGAGAAAAAAAAACTCCATCCAACAAAAAGAAGATAAGAATTAAAAATGAAAATGAAAATTGCTGGTGTAAAAGAAAAATCTCCAAATGAAATCAATCCCTAAATTTAACTCTATTCATTCCAACATAGATAATCATTAACTATTAGTAATAGTGATTAATCTTAATTAGTAAAAATGATGTTAATAAAGATACCGCAGTGTGTCTATAATATGTGTTAGTTATTTATATTAGTAGTGTAATTATACTAATTATTAGTATCCAGGTGAGGTTTTCCAATCCACTTCTTTCTCCAACTTCCATCCAACGTTGTCCTGTTCGGTCCAGTCCTGCGTTGTTTTGTGAAGTCTTGCAAAGTCTTGGGGATTCTTGTAGAGTTCTTAAAAGTCAATATATTTGAAAGTAGCTGCTTCTCAGGTCTGGATCTGGCGAGCAAAGTCCAGTGCTGCTGCTGGGTTGGAAAAGAGATGTTCCTTGTTGTTGAAAGTAACTCTTAGAATAGCTGGATAATTCAAGCCGTATCTCAAATTTTCCACTCCCCTCATAAGACTTTTAGCCTCATTGAATGCTTTCTGTTTCCTGGAAACTTCTGCTGGATAATCTCGGTAGATACTGATCCTTTGTCCTTCGAATTCCAGGTTTCTGTTTCTCGAGGATTTTCGCATTATCTCGTCCAAGACAAAGTCATATTGTAGCTTTATAATCATTTGTCTTGGAGGGGCGTTTGCTCTTGTTTGATGTCTCCTGACTCTGTGAGTACGGGCTAATAAAGGCTTTTGTTCCAGAGATAAAACATGTTGCAATAAGTTTGCAGTAAATTCTCGAGGATCTTCATCTTTCTCTCGTCCTTCGGGAATATCTGCAATTCTTAGGTTTTGTCTTCTCTGGCGACCTTCTAGCTCAGTACATTTCTCAGTTATTTTAGTCAGTAAGTCCGTTAGATGTTCGTTTTCTGTAATCAACTTTGCTGTAGTCACAGCAATTGTATCAGCTAGTTCTTCAAGGCCTTTTATACCGACTGTCTGTTGTTCCAGTACCTTTTCCATAGGATTCAGCCTTTTTTCAAAGTCTTTTTTGACCTTTTCAATTTTATTATCCATCTCCTTTGTCATTTCGTTCATCATTTCTGTAATTTCTTTCTTCAAATCTTCCGATATTTTCTTGGTCTTATTATTAATATTTGAATTCGTTTCCTGTTGAAATTCTTTCATTTGAGTATTCATCTGGTTTATTTCTTCCCTTAAACCAGCAATCTCACGAGAAATAAAAGTTTTCAATTCTTCACTTTCAGTTTTTTTCCCTGTTCTTTTCGATACATCTTCCTGGGATGTATCTTTTCGATACATCTTCCTGGGATGAGGCCCCACTTGAGTCCGAGGCTTCAGTTGGGCCTTCTGCCAGTTTCTGCCTGGTTGGTCGACTTTTCTGTCTTTCGGGTGGGCTGCGTGTTGTAGACATAACTAGTCACACGCCTGATAATGCCACTCACAACAATCAGTGCAGAAACGGCAGGCAGCAAGCAGCAGGCAGCAGGTAGGTCCGTTAATCCCCCGTTTTTTCCCGTTTTTTTCACGGAGCTGGCTGGCGTTATCCTCTAGCCCTCCATAGCGCCACCGGAAGTCGGACAGGCCCATTAAGAGTGGATTCCCAATGGCGAGTGCTGGAACAGAGAACTTCAAGGGTATACATTCACAAACGTTGAGTGGGGGTAATAAATAATAGGTTTCATTGGTAGCTAAAAACATACATCGGAGACTAGCTATACACGTGAAGTATTGAAACAAGGAATGTATGTTTTTACTTCGGAGTCACATGAGTGACTACGTGAAGAAGCCCCGCCTGGTGCTAGAACGGCATTACGTCGACGCTGACGGCAGAAGCAAGAGCTGCAGAGCGCAGCTCCTCGCAGCGGCCGGAACGGACCCGCAGGTAAGTGCAAGGAAAATAGGGGACGTTCTAAAAAAGACGTTACGCTGGTAGAACCAGCAAAAGAGAAAGTAAAATTTAAAATCAGAGTCACGCTGGCGTACTGATTTAGCCAGATAATAAAAAAGAAAAATGGAGAAGTCTCAAAGGAAAATTTCGCGGGTAAAAAGATCGTCCCGGGGTGAAGCTAAAGAGTCAGGACAAGAGTTTAGTGCGGATCCAGTTCCGATACCGGTGGCCGCTGATTCACCCGTTAGTGAGACTATAATTTCTCCAGAAATGCAAACCACGGAGGAAAATGTTCCTAGAAAAAGTAAAAAGAAATCCGTGAGGCCCGTGGTTTCTGATAATGACTCTGATAATGAAAGTCCTCCGGATAATAAAGCTATATGGCTAAAAATGGAACATATGGAGAAAGTGCTCCAAAATATAATGAGACAAGGGTCACAGTACCCAGAAGTTTCCCAAAATGACCCCGAGGGGTTTGAATATACAGAATATGGCTATGTGCCAAATTGGGAATTTGAAACTCCAGACCCAGGATTAAGGGCGGAGGAAGTCTCATTGGATATAATTCCAAGTGTATCAGGGCTGCAAAAGACAGACCCTGCAAGTGGTGATGTGGACTGTGAGTACACACCACGAATAAAATAGATGAGGCCAGATGTGCCTGATATGGCAAAAGATTTTGCTATACCTGAAGGAAGTGGTGAGGCTATGGAAGAAAACCTAGCTGCCAGTATTAATTATATGATATCTCACCAACTTCAAGATAATGTGATGATTGAAACAGCAGAATTATATAAAACACCAGAAAATTGCACCTCATTGAAGGTACCTACGGTTAATCCGTCTATATGGACGCCTATGACTCCAGGCATGAGAGGACAAGAAATAAGATTTCAAAGAATCCTCAAATTGATTTCAGCTGCCATTACTGCTTTTGGAAGGCAAATGGAGGGGTTGGAGATGGATAAAATCCAAAAAGATACTTTGGGCTTATTGTGCAATTCCTTCTATGAAATTAATTGTATGAGGAAAATTGCGATTCGGCCCATATTTCATCCAAGGTTTGCAGGTCTGTGTCGATCAAGTGGTGTTCAAGCTCCTGGTTATCTATTTGGAGAGAGCCTGCCTAAGCAAATAAGATGGATGAAGAGGCTAAATCTATTAGCCACATGAGACCTTTCGTCTTTGGACAAAAAAGGTATTTTTCGTCAAGAAGGGGATTTGATTTTGGAAACAGAGGCAGGAATATGATAAGAAAATATTATCATCCGACACAGCCTAATGTTCACCCGTATACGGGGAGAAGGAGACCACCATGTTCATATGGAGAGGTACAAAAAATGTATTCTATTCTTAAAGAAACTGTGGACAAATCTCCAGTTGGAGGGAGATTACAAATGTTTTATGATGAATGGCTTGCCATCACATCTGATCGGTTTATTTTACAAACAGTTTCAGGAGCTACTATTACATTCAAAGAAGGTGTTAATTCTCCGGTACAAAATAAACCTGCTTATGGTTTTATGTTTTCTGCAATTGAAGAGAGAAATTAATGTGGAAATTGACAAATTGTTTAAAAAAGGTGTTATTGAAAAAACTGTTGAACATAAACATCAATTTGTGTCAAATATATTTCCAAGAAGTAAAAAAGATGGTGGTTGCAGAATTATTCTGGACCTTACAAACTTTAATAAATTTGTCGAGTATAAACATTTTAAGATGGAAACATTCAACACTGCAAGACATTTGATATCAGCAGGTTGTTATATGGCTACAATTGATTTAAAGGATGCGTACTATTCAGTACCAATACATCAGTTCTTTCGAAGGTATTTAAAATTTAATTGGCTGGGACAGCTGTGGCAATTCAAAGCTTTACCAAATGGGTTAAGTTTCAGCTCCCAGGCTCTTTACAAAGCTGTTGAAACCAGCTTTAGTACAATTAAGAGCACAAAAGCACATCATTATGGCTTATCTGGATGACATTTTAATCATCAATAGTAATCAGGAATCAGCTGAAAAATCAGTTTCAGCAACTAAAACTTTATTTGAGAAGTTAGGTTTCTTGATTCATCCAATTAAGTCCCAGCTGCAGCCAGCACAGTCAATTAACTATTTGGGGTTTGTGATTAATTCAGTTACTATGTTAGTAACTTTGCCAACAGATAAGATTGATGATATTTTAATGACCTGTAGGGGTCTCATTCACAAACCTTATCCCTCCATCCGAGAAGTAGCAAAGGTTATTGGTAAATTAGTGGCAGCATTTCCTGCAGTAGAATTTGGTCCATTACATTACCAAAACCTTCTAAGGGACAAAATAAGAGCTCTAAAAAAGAGAGCAGGCCATTTTGATATGCCTATGCAATTAACAAAAGAAGCTTTATTGGAATTACAATGGTGGATTGAAAATCTCCCACAAGCTGCTAAAAACATTCTGATACAATAGCCTGAAGTAATTTTACAAACAGATGCTAGTGCTCTCGGATGGGGGGGGCGACAGATTCATTCACCAGCTGTGGGGGCAGATGGACTGTCCAAGAGGAAATGTTTCTCCAAACATATGGTATTAACTATTTAGAATTATTGGGAGCATTTTATGGGTTGAAAGCCTATTGTTCTACAAAAAAGAATCTGCATGTACTGATACAATTAGACAATAAAACAGCTGTTGCATATATTAATCACATGGGTGGAGTCAGATCGGTATCATGTGATTGTTTGGTCAATCAGATATGGCAGTGGTGTATTAAGCACCAAATTTGGATTTCTGCAAATTACATCCCAGGTAAAGACAATGTGGTGGCAGACAATAGATCAAGGATGTTTAAAGATAAAACAGAATGGATGTTGAACCCAGTAATTTTCAGTAAAATTGTGATTCAATATGGGTTACCAGACATTGATCTGTTTGCATCAAGACCAAATCATCAATTGCCTAAATATGTGTCTTGGGAACCAGATCCAGATGCAGTAGCAGTAGATGCTTTTTCACTACACTGGGGGAATATGTTCTTTTATGCCTTTCCGCCATTTGCTCTGGTTCAGCAATGTCTGAAGAAAATAGAACAAGATTCTGCCACAGGATTATTGGTGATTCCAAATTGGCCGACACAACCATGGTTCCCATTGATGTTAAACATGATTAAAGAACCATATATGTCAATTCCTAGCAGCAGTGATTTATTGATAAAACCAGTAACCAAAGAAATTCATCCATTACATGCTTATATGAATTTGTTAATCTGCAGGTTTTGACCAGACCACTACAAGAGCTTGGATTGTCGGATAGAACTATGGATATTATAGTCGCATCATGGCGAGATAGCACTCAGAGACAATATATGACACATATAAAGAAATGGGAAAATTTTTGTAGACAATCAAATATATCCTATCATACTGTAAACATTGCAAACATATTGGAGTTCCTTGCCGAGTTGCATTTTGAACAGCACTTAAGTTATAGTGCCATTAATAGTGCACATAGTGCCTTATCATCTTATTTAGGACAAATCTCTGACCAGAAATCAATTGGATCACATCCATTAATATCCAGATTTATGAAAGGAATCTTTAACAAAAATCCACCCAAACCAAGATATACAGAAATTTGGGATGTCAGCATTGTACTTACTTTACTTAGGCAATGGACTCCAATCGAAGTTTTGTCATTGGAAAAGTTAACATTTAAATTAGTAATGTTAATGGCATTAGTTTCAGCTCAAAGGGTGCAAACATTACAAATGCTACGTTTAGACTGTATGCATGTGGCTGCAGATAACATTGTGTTCTATGTTTACGATCTGATCAAACAAAGCAGACCAGGGAGAACTGGAGCAAAGGTAATGTTTCAAGCTTACCCTATTGATCCAACGTTGTGTGTAGTTAAACATTTGAATCATTATGTAAAAGTTACCAAAACTCTTCGAGGTGATGAAAAAACATTAATGATTACGCATAAGAAACCACACACAAAAGCTTCAGTGCAAACAATCTCAAGGTGGTTAAAACAGGTGTTACTTTTAGCAGGAGTAGACACTGATGTGTTCAAATCTCACTCCACCAGGGCAGCAGCTACATCCGCGGCGAAGTTACAGGACGTACCACTCGAGCATATTTAAAAACCGCAGGGTGGTGTAAAGAAGAAGCTTTTTCAAAGTTCTACAATAAACCTGTTCACACAATGACAGGCTTTGGACACGCGGTGTTGGGTTCACTATAATCACCTGCTTTGTTTCACTATCGATTGATGTTATCAATTATATTATCACTTATATCTTTTATCACTTTGTAATGGTTTCCCTCAGATGTAAAAAGGGGGTTATTATATGTTCTTTTTATCATTAAAAGATTTATGGAAAGAACTAAAACTAGTCTGGTAAAAGGTTTTTTACTCATGTATGTGTTGACCTAGCCGGACTGTCGTATGGAAGAATTCTACGACATGGAAAGCACAGAAGCTTCAAAATCTTCACGTAGTCACTCACGTGACTACGAAGCAAATAGTAAGATTAAACGAGAACTTACCAGTTCGAAGTTTGATCGTTATTTTATGAGGAGTAACGATGAGGGATTACGTGCCCTCCACTCCCCACCCTCATAAAATAAATGATCATCTGGTAGTTCTAAATCTATGATGAGCCTTACTATCTTACTCCGGCTATTGTGTTCTGTGTTTTTCATGCCGCTGCTTTGAAGTATGCCGTTCTAGCGCCAGGCGGGGCTTCTTCAAGTAATCCCTCATCGTTACTCCTCATAAAATAACGATCAAACTTCGAACTAGTAAGTTCTCGTTTAATCTTACTATTAAATCGCCTAATCAAGCAACTAAACCTCACGCTGCCTCGGCAAGGCCAGCAGCATAATCAATGACGAGTTGCACCCTGACCACTCCCTCTTCTCCCCTCTCCCATCGGACAAAGGGTATAGAAAACGCACACCTCCAGATTCGGGGACAGTTTCTTCCGAGCTGTTTTTTTAATGTAATTTTTTTTATCAGAGGCAAAAATATAACCAACGGCATATGACATCATACAGTTATTGTGCGGCTTCAATTTTGACTTTTAGCTATAGTTAGAAGAAAAGAAAGGAGAAGAAGCGAGAAAGAGAAAAAGTGAAATGTGCAAAGATTCCCAGCTGTTATGAGGCAACTGAATCATCCTACCACAGGTAGAGAGCAGTTCTGAGCTAATACCTACCTCATTGGAGGCCCTCAGACTATCTTTGATCGGACCTTACCTTGCACTAAATGCTATTCACATTCTCACCTTTATCATGTATCTATGAATGGCTCGATTGTAGTCATAGAGTGATATAGTGTGGAAACAGGCCCTTCGGCCCAACTTGCCCACACCGGCCATCGTGTCTCAGCTACACTAGTTCCACCTGCCCCGTGTTTGGTCCTTATCCCTCCAAAACTGTCCTATCCATGTACCTGTCTAACTGTTTCTTAAAGGTTGGGATAGTCCCAGCCTGAACTACCTCCTCTGGCAGCTCATTCCATACACCCACCATCCTTTGTGTGAAAAACGTACCCCTCAGATTCCCATTAAATCTTTTGCCCTTCACCTTAAATCGATGCCGTCCGGACATGGCAATCATGAATTGTCTTTCCGCTGACTGGTTAGCACGCAACAAGATCCTTTCACTGTACCTCAGGAGGGGGAAACTGAAGGTAGGAAAGAGTCTCTCGTAGTCAGTCTCTTGTTTGTGGTGATCTTTGTCTGGCACTTTTGTAACGTGAAGGCTGCATGTCCCTTATCGCTCATGTCTGAATGTGGTCGACTGCACGAGCTGCTTTATTGTTGAGCTGCCAATGTAATTGAGCACTGTTCAATCATTAATCAACATCCCCACATCAGGCCACAAATTCATTGAGCTGTTTAATAAAGTTGAAGCTGTGAACTCCCAGCAGTGATGACTGGGGACGAGATGATTGATCTGCAATAACCACAACCATTCACCTTTATTTGTGTGAAGTATGATTGGCACCTTTGGAGTGCCTGCCTGCCGATGTGTACTGCCTTACCATCCACTCCACAATAAACAATAGACAATAAACGCAGGAGTAGGCCATTCAGCCCTTCGAGCCAGCACCACCAAAGATCCTATAGCGGAGCAAGATAGACCACTCCCTCTAAATGCAATGGGCTGACGTGTAGTACGCAACGGAGCGGAACGTGGGCCTTTTTTTCATCCATCTCAGTAACCGGACCCGACCCGCAGTGTAATTGTGTTAATAAATTATAATGCTGAAAGAGAGGAGAAGATTTTTACCAAATAACTTTTATTTTTACGAAGATGTTTCCGTAACCGGCTTCCGTCTCCGCACTATTATCCTATGGGGATCTTTGGTGCGGAGACGGAAGCCGGTTACGGAAATGGGGCCGAATGTTACCCATGAATCTGCCCATGACCGTACTACGTCTTTTTCGTCGAGTGGACTATCTTGCTCGCTGTAGGATCTTTGAGCACCACCATTCAATGTGATCATGGCTGATCATCCCCAATCAGTACCCCGTTCCTGCCTTCTCCCCATATCCACTGACTCCGCTTTCTTTAAGAGCCCTATCTAGCTCTCTCTTGAAAGTATCCAGAGAACCGGCCTCCACCGCCCTCTGAGGCAGAGAATTCCCAGACTATCAAGAGAATTCCACATCTATCAGGAAATAGCTGAGGGCACTGCATAGGTCTGGGGACTCAAACAACACCTGGGCTGTGGTAATGAATACATGCACTCCAGACCTAGCTGCACGTCTAGCCAAGCTGCTCTAGTACATCAACAACATTCCCAGAGTTCTTTAATATCGCATTCAATCAAATCCTGTATTAATTTGAAGGGCAGTTACTTTCACAATAACTATTAAGTTCAGCTGAAGAGAAATGCAAAAAAGTTGGAGTAACTCGGTGGGTCAGGCAGCATCACTGGAGAGAAAGAATGGATGACGTTTTCAGTTTGAAGAAGGGTCTCGATCCGAAACGTCACCAATTCCTTTCTCTCCAGAGATGCTGCCTGTCCCGCTGAGTTACTCCAGCCTTTGGCTTAAACCAGCATCTGCAGTTCCTTCCTACACATTGTCCAGCTATTTGGCCCTTCCTTGAGCCACAGCTGTGGTGAGGTCTGGAGCCCAATGGTTTTGGTTAAACCCCAACAGGATATTGGGGAGCAGATTCTTGAGGAGTAGGTACTACTTGGGTGTTGACGATACCTTTAACCACCTTGCCGATGAATGAGGGGAGTGTGACTGGGCAGCAAATAGCTAGATTTCGTGTGTGCTGCCTTTTGTTTGGGAATGGGACGACAATGTAAGGCAGGGGTCGGCAACCTCCGGCCCCCGGGCCAGATCCGGCTCATAACCCGAAATCGTCCAGCCCGCAGGCATTTTGTTTTCAATTAGTTTTTGCGAGCTGGGCGTTACAGCCGATAGTTAATAGACAATAGGTGCAGGAGTAGGCCATTCGGCCCCGAGCCAGCACCGTCATTCAATGTGATCATGGATGATCATCCCCAATCAGTACCCCGTTCCTGCCTTCTCCCCATATCCCCTGACTCTTTAAGAGCCCTATATAGCTCTCTCTTGAAAGCATCCAGAGAACCTGCCTCCACCACCCTCTGAGGCAGAGAATTCCACAGACTCACAACTCTGTGAGAAAAAGTGTTTCTTTGTCTCCGTTCTAAATGGCTTGCCCCTTATTTCTGGAGTATAGTGTACAATTTTGGTCGCCTAGTTATAGGAAGGATGTCAACAAAATAGACAGAGTACAGAGGAGATTTACTAGAATGTTGCCAGGGTTCCAGCAACTATGTTACAGAGAAAGGTTGAACAAGTTAGGTCTTTATTCTTTGGAGTGCAGAAGGTTAAGGGGGGACTTGATTGAGGTCTTTAAAATGATGAAAGGGATAGACAGAGTTGACGTGGATACGTTTTTCCCATTGAGGGTAGGGAAGATTCAAACAAGAGGGCATGACATGAGAATTAAGGGACAGAGGTTTCGGGGTAACGTGAGGGGGAACTTCTTTACTCAGAGGGTGGTGGCTGTGTGGAATCAGCTTCCAGCAGAAGTGGTGGAGGCAGGATCGATTTTAACATTTAAGAGTAAAGAGGATAGGTATATGGACGTGAAGGGAATGGAGGGGTATAGTCTGAGTGCAGGTAGATGGGACTAGGGGAAAACAAATGGTCGGCACGGACCGGAAGGGCCGAGAGGGCCTGTTTCCATGCTGTAATTGTTATATGGTTATATGGTTATATGGTTATTCTTAAAATGTGGCCCCTGGTTCTGGACTCCCCCAACATCGGGAACATGTTTCCTGCCTCTAGCGTGTCCAAACCCTTAACAATCTTACATGTTTCAATAAAATCCCCTCTCATCTTTCTAAACTCCAGAGCCAGTCCCGGGGCTTGCAGGCAATGGGAACAGCAACAAGTCCCGGGGCTCGCGGACGACCTGGGAACTGCAGTTAGTCCGGGTCAAAGGTACTAGTATCTTTGGTCCGGGGGACGCGAGGGATCTGGGAACTACAGCTAGTCCCGGGGCTCACAGGCGACCTCGACGCTACAGCCATTCCCGGGGACGCGAGGGATCTGGGAACTGCAGAAAACTAATTGAAAAACACGTGAAAACTAATGCGAAAAACAACACCAAGTGTCACACTAGTTTGTATGTATTATTACTAATTTAATTAGTATGTATTATTATTACCTCCATTTATTAACCATGGGCTCTAGATGTGGCCCGCCATCCGCTCACAGACATGGGTCCTGGCCCCTAAGCAGAACAAGGTACCGACCCCTGATGTAAAGGGTGGCAACAGTGGCGCTGCCTCACAGTGCCAGAGACCCGGGTTCAATTCTGATTACGGGTGCTGTCAGTCCTGCATTTAGTGCTTACACACTGGACCAAGCAAGATACTAGTGCAGTCATTAAAGTTTGGAGGAATCAATATAATTTGAGTAGAAAGAAACTTCAGACACCCGGGCTCCATCTTGACTTTGGGTGCTGTATGGATGGAGTTTGTACGTTCTTCCTGTTACCTGCGTGGGTTTTCTCCAGGATCTCTGGTTTTCTCCCACACTCCAAGGATGTACAGGTTTGTAGGTTAATTGGCTTTGGTAAAATTGTAAATTGTCCCTAGTGTGTGTAGGAAATTACTAGTGTACAGGGATCACTGGTCGGCACAGACTCGGTGGGCTGAAGGGCCTGTTTACATGATGTCTCTCTAAACTAAACTAAACAGCGGGTCAGGCATACATCTCTGGAGAAAATGGATGGATTACGTCAAACTTTGTGTCTATCTTCCACATCATTTGATATTTGTCTCTTTTCCATGTTTTCCTCCACTGGCTGAATATCACCTTCTCCTTTGCTGTTGTTGTTCCCGTCCTTTCATCCACTTGCCCTCTTCCCGGCGCACGCCTCCACGCTCCTTTTCCTCCTTGCTTCTTCTTCTGCTTCCTCCTCCCCTTCAGGAGAAACCAGAGAGACCCGCGCGTCTACCCCCACGTGAATCGAGCGCCTCATTTTGCCCAGGCTGAGAGCTATAAGAAGGTTGTGGAGAAGAGCCTTTAAGGGCCTGTCGCACTTGGGCGTCTTTTGCGTGTCATGCAGATCGCCCGCGAAGATTTTGTACATCCCAAAATCCTGGGGCGCGTCACTGCCTATGTCACCACACACCATGCGCGCGTAATGCGCACCATGCGTGCATCACCTGCATCGTGACGCGTAAATGACGTCGCCCAAATGACGAGCAAGTGGGACAGGCCCTTTAGGGATGCTCGCAGCTGCCTTCACCTGGCACTAAATATTTCAGACTGGGAAATGGCTTTTGACTTTACGGGGCATACGTGTGATCTGCCAGAACCGCAGGAGCAATCTATCATCTCAGAACTTCACAGAATGCGGCGTGTGACAGCCTGCTGATAGGACCCGCAACCCGAGAGTTGCAATAAAAATGATTTGCGAGCCAAAGAATATATATGTATGAGGTACCGACTGTATATTTTAATGCAGAGAGGGGCCCTCGAGCACTTATACTCCTGAATAAACTTTGATGATTTATAAAACTTGCAGGTCCACTATCATCTAAGGTTCGTTAAGGCAGAAGACAGATTGTTTGGCTGTGATAATAACTCGACCAGATCACAGCTGGCAATCCGTTTTATTGTGGAAAGGTCACATCCTGTTATCTTTTGTGGTTGTGATTTGGTGACCCACTGACAACTCTCACCGACTTCCTCAGATGCGTCGTAGAGAGGATTTCATCGGGATGCATCACAACATGGTTTTGGGAACAACTCCGTAAGAAATTGCAGTGAATTGTGGACGCACCCAGACCATCACACAAATCAATCTCCCTTCTACTGACTTTTTTTTTTAAAGAAGGAACTGCAGATGCTGGAGAATCGAGGGTACACAAAAAGCTGGAGAAACTCAGCGGGTGCAGTAGCATCTAAGGAGCGAAGGAGATAGGCGACGTTTCGGGTCGAGACCCTTCACCTACACCTCACGCTGCCTCGGCAAGGCCAGCAGCATAGTCAAGGACGAGGCGCACCCTCTTCTCCCCTCTCCCATCGGGCAAAAGGTACAGAAGTGTGAAAAGGCACACCTCCAGATTCAGGGACAGTTTCTTCCCAGCTGTTATCAGGCAACTGAATCATCCTACCGCAACCAGAGAGCAGCGCTGAACTACTATCGACCTCACTGTCCTTGATCGGACTTTACTGGCTTTACCTTGTACTAGACATTATTCCCTCACCATGTATCTGTACACTGTGGTTGTCTCGATTGTAATCATGTATTGTCTTTTCCGCTGACAGGTTCGCACGCAACAAAAGCTTTTCACTGTGCCTCGGTGCAGGTGACAATAAACTAAACTGAAACTGGGTTGTGGAACTGGCACTGTGCTCTTTTCTTATCTTTGCACTCCTGCATTCTTCATGTACGTGGAGCACAGAGTACCAGAGGGAACGAGTAAAGAAGTTTGTTTTTCTTTCTCCTCAGTGCCAAGTCATCTGGAACACACTGCTGGAAGGGTGTTCGATGCGGCTTCAAAAGCAACACTCAACACTGAAAGGATTGGATTAGGTACATAAATCGCCCCATCAAAAAAACTGCCGCTGTTACAGTAGGCAGCGAATCATTCTATCATGTTATGAAATGCAGAAGTGAGATACAGGCAGGAATTTAATTCAGATGGTTTATGCAGATTACACAAGATGAGTATCAGTGGAATATATTAATATATATTATGCAGCTCAAGAGATAGTCTGAACTATGAGAGAAACCTTTCAAATGTATGCATTATCTGACTGCCAAGATTAGGTAATTGCCTGCGATTCACAAGCTGCTTGCTTACATTGTGTGTGAGCAGTTGAAAAGGACTGGAAGAAAAACCATCCAACATTGAGATGCTCCATTCAGACATGGTACAGATGTAAGCATTGTAAGGCAACAACCTTACGGCTGCTGCACCACCCCAAGGCAGGCCATTCAGCCCATTGAGACTATATCAGCTTTATGCAAGAGCAAGTTCTAGACCTGGAGCCACCGCCTCACCGCACCACAGATCCAGGTTTAATCCTGACTTTGGATCCTGTTGGTGGGGAGTTTGCACGTTCTCCATGGGCCACGTATGTTTCCACCCATGTTCCACATAGATGCGGGCAGATAAGTTAATTGCCCTTAATAAATTGCTCTTTGTGTGTAGGTAGGTGAGTGATAAAGTCGGGGTGGAGTTGCTGAGACGTGTGGAGAGAAAACAAAATGGGATTGATCTTGGACTGGTATATATGGGTGGACGATGGTTGGCGTGGAATATGCAGCAATTCTGTTTCCGTGTTGTACTTCCTCATGCCTTTAAAGGCTGCCTGACAGGACGATGTCCTGGCCCTGGTACTGAAGACTGGTGTTCCAGAACCAGCTCATCCACTGGCCAAGATATTCCAGTATAATTAAAAGCACTGGCAAATACCTGACAATATTGCCCAGGTTTGACCTGTTCACAAAACGCAGGACATATCCTCTTTGGCTTAATTACTGTTCACTCTTTCATCAAGCATCAGTAAATAATGGAAGACATTGTCGACAGTGCAACCAAGCGGCATTTAAACCCTTCACATCCGCCATCTGTTCTTTAGGTTACAGTGCTTCAGTTGGACTGCATTCTTCAGGTACCTGTCGAGCTGACCCTTTTCCCCTATCCAAGAACACCCGCTGTTTGTGGTTAATTAGTCTTTGGTCTCCCAGTCACTGTAATTAAACCCGCATTGGTCTTTTCTGATAGAGAAGCCAAAAGTGTTCATTATAGTTGCACCTCGGGGCTGTCCTGACACTACGGGTCCTTGTCACACAGAGATCATCAGCTTGTCAGATTCATAGAGTGATACAGTGTTAGAACAAGCCCTTCGGCCCAACATGCCCACACCGGCCAACATGTCCCAGCTACACTAGTCCCATCTGCCAGCATTTGGTCCATATCCCTTCAAACCTATCATATAACCATATAACAATTACAGCACGGAAACAGGCCCTCTCGGCCCTTCCAGTCCGTGCCGACCATTTGTTTTCCCCTAGTCCCCTCTACCTGCACTCAGACCATACCCCTCCATTCCCTTCACGTCCATATACCTATCCACTTTACTCTTAAATGTTAAAATCGATCCTGCCTCCACCACTTCTGCTGGAAGCTGATTCCACACAGCCACCACCCTCTGAGTAAAGAAGTTCCCCCTCACGTTACCCCGAAACCTCTGTCCCTTAATTCTCATGTCATGCCCTCTTGTTTGAATCTTCCCTACCCTCAATGGAAAAAAAACGTATCCACGTCAACTCTGTCTATCCCTTTCATCATTTTAAAGACCTCAATCAAGTCCCCCCTTAACCTTCTGCGCTCCAAAGAATAAAGACCTAACTTGTTCAACCTTTCTCTGTAACACAGTTGCTGGAACCCTGGCAACATTCTAGTAAATCTCCTCTGTACTCTCTCTATTTTGTTGACATCCTTCCTATAACTAGGCGACCAAAATTGTACACCATACTCCAGAATTGGTCTTACCAATGCCTTGTGCAATTTTAACATTACTTTCCTACTCCTATATTCAATGCTCTGATTTATAAAGGCCAGCACACCAAAGGCTTTCTTTACCACCCTATCTACATGCGATTCCACCTTCAGGGAACTATGCACAGTTATTCCTAGATCCCTCTGTTCCACAGCATTCCTCAATTCCCTACCATTTACCATGTACGTCCTATTTTGATTTGTCCTGCCAAGATGTAGCACTTCACACTTATCAGCATTAAACTCCATCTGCCATCTTTCAGCCCACTTTTCCAAATGGCCCAAATCTCTCTGTAGACTTTGAAAATCTACTTCATTATCCCTATCCATGTACCTGTCCAACTGCTTCATAAACGTTGGGATAGTCCCTGCCTCAACTACCTCCTCTGGCAGCTCGCTCCATATGCCCACCACCCTTTGTGTGAAGAAGTTACCCCTCAGATTCCCATTAAATCTTTTCCCCTTCGCCTTAAACCCATGTCCTCTGGAATCACCTACTTTAGAGCAAGTTTCTGACTTTCTGCCTGAGAAGAGCTTTCTTTGCAGGGTCCTTGAGGGTTTCCATGTTGAGATTTTTTCTTGTGGCGGGTTTTCTAACGTTTCTGAGCCAGGTTGATGGAGAGCAGATTTAATGATGGTGCTCAGTCCAACAACATGGCACCTCTCATGGTTGCAGCTGATGTAGACATCCTTGCAGTTCTCATTCTCAGGCAAAGGTGTAATCCATGCATCCAAGTCTCATTTGGGGTGCTACAAAGACAACCTTTACCTATACCTCTGGGTAACGCTTGCATCCCCTCTCTCTCTCTCCATTCCCGCCCCCACCCTTGTGGCTGTACTAGGTTCACTGTCGTCCTGGTGAATTTCATTTGTCTGTATAACCCATTTTCACCTAGCTCACAGCGAACAATCGACCATTTCTTTGATCATTCATCTTTTTTTTTTGCATGTCTTTCGTTCATTTGTTCCAAATCTCTCTATATCACCGTCTCTGCCTCTCGTTTCCCTTCACCCTGACTCTCGGTCTGAAGAAGGCTCTCGACCCGAAACGTCACTTATTCCTTTTCTCCAAAGGTGCTGCCTGACCTGTTCAGTTGCTCCAGCTATTTGTGTCTAACATTTTTATCTGTAAAACTGAACGAGATACTCCAAGTTAGCGAGTGCAGATCAATAGTCGAGGCCATCTGCAGTTGAGACATGATTCTTTAAGGACTCCAGACCAAAGATAATTGCACTTAGCCCCAAACTGAGAGTTGCTGACCCCTAACAGCTGCTGCCGATGAGATAAGTTGTTACTAAAACCAGCTTTGGCTGCTCTAAGTAGCACACAAATGTATTGCTGACCCGATGAAGCTCTAATGCTACCGGCAACAGTTTATCCTGGAAACACGCACATCAGCAAAGTCCAGTGAATAGGCTGGACTATCCCGCTGTCCACGAGATGTTGCTGGGTATTCCTGGTGTGAAGAACATATCGAGAAAACATTATTTTTCTCAGATATTCAATTCAATAGTCATTTATCATCGCATGTTCATAACTTCATAGGTGATAGGAGCAGAATTAGGCCACTCGGCCCATCAGGTCTACTCTGCCATTCAATCATGGCTGATCTATCTCTCCCTCTCAACCCCATTCTCCGGCCTTCTCCCCATAACCCCTGACTCCCGTACTAATCAAGAATCTATCCAGCTCTGCCATAAAAATATCCATGGACGGCCCCACAGCCTTCCATAGCAATGAATTCCACCCTCTGACTAAAGAAATTCCTCCTCACCTCCTTCCTAAAGGAGCGTCCTTTATTCCTGAGGCTGTGACCTCGCACTAGCTGGAACATCCTCTCCGCATCCACTCTATCCAGGCCTGTACCTGTACCGACGTTCAGTAAAATTCTTTCTTTTTGCACGCATTCAAGTACCTGTCGAGATGCCTCTTAAATGTTGGTAGAATATGGTCTTCATTTATCGATTATTTGAAAGGGTAGATTGGTTCGGCATCTTTCTATCTATATATTTGTTTTAATTATTAGAAGCAGAATGAATCCTCAATTGATAATATTAATAATGTATGATCGATACACATGAAATGTTTTCACCATAACAAGTTTGCTTCTAATAAAAATATATTTTTTTAAAAAGTATTCCTACCTCTACCACCTCAACTGGAAGCTCAGTCCAGATCCAATCTATGGGTAGGAAAGAACTCCAGATGCTGGTTTAAATCGAAGATAGACACAAAATGCTGGAGTAACTCAGCGGGTCAGGCAGCATCCCTGGAGAGAAGGAACGGGTGACGTTTCGGGTCGAGTCCCTTCTTCAGAGTCTGAAGCATAGAATCATGGAAAATAGGTGCAGGAGCAGGCCATTCGGCCCTTCGAGCCTGCACCGCCATTCAATATGATCATGGCTGATCATCCAACTCAGTATCCTGTACCTGCCTTCTCTCCATACCCCCTGATCCCTTTAGCCACAAGGGCCACATCTAACTCCCTCTTAAATATGGCCAATGAACTGGCCTCAACTACCTTCTGTGGCAGAGAATTCCACAGATTCACCACTCTCTGTGTGAAAAATGATCTTCTCATCTCGGTCCTACAAGACTTCCCCCTTATCCTTAAACTGTGACCCCTTGTTCTGGAGTTCCCCTACATCGGGAACAATCTTCCTGCATCTAGCCTGTCCAACCCCTTAAGAATTTTGTAAGTTTCTATAAGATCCCCCCTCAATCTCCTAAATTCCAGCGAGTACAAGCCGAGTCTATCCAGTCTTTCTTCAGATGGAAGTCCTGCCATCCCAGGAATCAGTCTGGTGAACCTTCTCTGTACTCCCTCTATGGCAAGAATGTCTTTCCTCAGATTAGGGGACCAAAACTACGCAATACTCCAGGTATGGGCCTCACCAAGACCCTGTGCAACTGCAGTAGAACCTCCTGCTCTTGTACTCAAATCCTTTTGCTATGAATGCCAATATACCATTCGCTTTCTTCACTGCCTGCAGCACCTGCATGCCTACTTTCAATGACTGGTGTACCATGACACCCAGGTCTCGTTGCATCTCCCCTTTTCCTAATCGGCCACCATTTAGATAATAGTCTACCCTCCTGTTTTTGCCGCCAAAGTGGATACCTCACATTTATCCACATTATACTGCATCTGCCATGCATTTGCCCACTCACCCAGCCTATCAAGTCACCTTGCAGCCTCCTAGCATTTTTCTCACAGCTAACACTGCCCCCCAGCTTCGTGTCATCCGCAAACTTGGAGATGTTGCATTCAATTCCCTCATCCAGATCATTAATATATATTGTAAATAGCTGGGGTCCCAGCACTGAGCCTTGCAGTACCCCACTAGTCACTGCCTGCCATTCTGAAAAATGACCCGTTTTACTCCTACTCTTTGCTTCCTGTCTGCCAGCCAGTTCTCTACCACATCAATACTGAACCCCCAATGCTTGTTGTAGTTTGTATGCTAATCTCTTATGTGGGACCTTGTCGAAAGCCTTCTGAAAGTCCAGATATAACACATCCACAGGTTCTCCCTTATCCACTCTACTAGTTACATCCTCAAAAAATTCTATAAGATTCGTCAGACACGATTTACCTTTCATAAATCCATGCTGATTTTGTCCAATGATTTAACCACTTCCAAATGTGCTGCTATCCCATCTTTAATAACTGACTCTAGCATTCTCCCCACTACCAATGTTAGACTAACTGGTTGTAATTCCCGTTTTCTCTCTCCCTCCCTTTTTAAAAAGTGGGGTTTACATTATCTACCCTCCAATCCTCAGGAACTACTCCAGAATCTAAAGAGTTTTGAAAAATTATCACTAATGCATCCACTATTTCTGGGGCTACTTCCTTAAGTACCCGGTCCCCTGCTATTTCTGGCAGATTATTTATGTCTTTCTTAATGAAGATAGAACCAAAGTAGTTATTCAATTGGTCTGCCATGTCCTTGTTCCCCATGATCAATTCACCAGTTTTTGACTGCAAGGGACCTACATTTGGTTTTAATTAACCTTTTTCTCTTCACATATCTATAAAATCTTTTGCAGTCCGTTTTTATATTCCCTGCCAGTTTTTTTCATAATCTATTTTCACTTTCCTTTAAGCACTTTGTCCTCCTCTGCAGGACTGAATTTCTCCCAGTTCTCTGGTAGGCTGCTTTCTCTGGCTAATTTGTATGCTTCATCTTTAGTTTTGATACTATGCCTGATTTCCCTTGTTATCCACGGATGCACCACCTTCCCTGATTTATTATTTTGCCAAACTGGGATGAACAATTGTTGTAGTTCATCCATGCAGTCTTTAAATGCCTTCCATTGCATATCCACCGTCAACCCTTTAAGAATCACTTGCCAGTCTTTCTTGTCTCATACCCTCAAAGTTACCTTTCTTTAAGTTCAGAACCCTTGTTTCTGAATTAACAATGTCACTCTCCATCCTAATGAAGAACTCAACCATATTACGGTCACTCTTGCCCAAGGGGCCACGTACAACAAGACTGCTAACTAACCCTTCCTCATTACTCAGTACCCAGTCTAAAATAGCCTGCTCTCTCGTTGGTTCCTCTACATGTTTGTTTAGAAAACTATCCCGCATACATTCCAAGAACTCCTCTTCCTCAGCACCCCTGCCCATTTGATTCACCCGATCTATATGTAGATTGAAGTCACCCATTATAACTGTTTTACCCTCGTTGCACGCATTTCTAATTTCTAATCTGAAGACCTGAAACGAAACCAGGAGGATACTGCCTTGGATGCAATGGAGACAGACACAAAATGCTGGAGTAACCCAGGATTTGGGTTTGGGCCTGGACCTTTCTTCAGACTGAAAGTAGAAATGGAGGTAACTGGAGTTGGAAAGGGCCAGAACAAATCAGGACTGACCTCTCCAGTCCGCAGAAGGGGTCCCGACCGAAACATCACCTATTCCTTTTCTCCACAGAAGCTGCCTGGCCCGCTGTGTTACTTCAGCATTCCGTGTCTATCTCCGGCAACAGATGACCAAGGAAAGGCTGAGCTCAAATGACCCACTGTTGGCTGGGGATGAGGTGATAACGAGTGGATGCAGGGATGCGAACACTGGGACTAGTAAGATGTCTGAGGTGGGTCGCGGGTGAGTGGGGATAGAGAAAATGCAGGGGTTACTTGAAATGAGAGAAATCAACATTCATGCCGCTGGGTTGTAAGCTGCCTAAAGATGCAATATTGCTTTTAGATCTGAGAGCCCAAAAATGGTTTCCAAATGATATGGCTGTAGCATTGCAGTGGGAATGATTAGAGTTTGCCTCAGACACCCGTGAGGCTGATAGAAACTTGTATACACAAGTGGTTTCAGGCAGGAATCCTGAAGCCATTGGTGATTCAGCATCTACTGATTTTGTTCAGCTTTCTCCACTGGAATCACGAGAGATCGCTCGAATTGACGCGAACCCTAAGCTGCTTACAAAGTACTCTCGACTAAAATACCCTGGGTATCTTTGTTGCAGGAGTCTAAGTGGGCTTTAATATCAGAGCACAGCTCGTTCCATGTGGCCGCTTAGCAAACCATATGGCCTGAAAATCTGGGGTGAGGAATGATTATTAGAGTTCCTTCATAAATATTAAAGTATAATTTATTTTTGAAACCTGTACTTTGCACATTTATTTGCAATGACGGCTTCATCCAGCGCTAACCAGAAGTGGAACATGATGTTAACATGGAAAATTGTGCTTAATTCCCTTCTGGTTTAGTGCCTGACATTGGCAACCTCTTTGTATGTTCAGCCAGCACGATGACATTCCTCGCTCTCCATCCCTTCCTCTTCCCAGTTCTCCGACCCGTCTTGCCGTCTCCGACTACATTTTATCTCTTCTTTGCTTTGTTAGTGTTATCTTTTCCCAGCTAACAATCATCTAATGTCAATTTTCCGTGATCTCCATTCCCATTGTCCAATTTTCACACCTTACTCTTCCTTACCTATGTATCTCCCCCTCCCCCTGACATCAGTGTGAAGAAGGGTCTCAACCCGAAATGTCACCCATTCCTTCTCTCCAGAGATGCTGCCCGTCCTGCTGAGTTACTCCAGCATTTTGTGTCTATCTTTGCTTTAAACCAGCATCTGCAGTTCCTTCCTATACATGATGACATTGCATCCTGACACATCCCCTTCAAGTACCAATGCTTTACCGAATAGTGAAAGGCCTGGATAGAGTGGATGAGGAGAGGATGCTTCCGCTAGTGGGAGAGTCTAGGACCAGAGGGCATAGCCTCGGAATAAAAGGACATACCTTTAGAAAGGAGATGAGGAGGAATTTCTTTATCTGCGGAATTCATTGCCACAGAAGGCTGCAGAGGACGTCAAGGGATGTTTTTAAGGTGGCGATTAGTTAGGGTGTCAGGGGTTATGGGGTGAAGACAGCAGAATGGGAGTGAGAGGGAAAGATAGATCCGCCATGATTGAATGGTAGTATAGAGTAGATGGGCTGAATGGCATAATTCTGCTCCTACACCTTATGAACTTGTGAACTAAAACTTGACATCAACAGTTGCTGGAGGGGGAGGGATGTTGAAATCAGAAGTATCACTTGATCTTAGTGAGAAGCTTTTGTTTTTTCCCCATATCAGCAGCAAATGTATTTGCTTCACTGGGAGACTAGAGATATGGATGTGCAAGGTGTGAAATCGACAGATCAAAGCAGACGGCAATCAAGGAAATGTAGAACGGTTCATTGTTGGCTGGGGGGGCAAGGTGACAACGAGGCATGTGATCAGTGAAATTAATCAGGAGGACGGTGAAACTAGTCGGAGAACTAGGATGGGGGAAGGACGGAGAGAGAGAGAGAGAGAAAGCAAGGGTTACTTGAAGTTAGAGAAAACAATATTCACACCGCTGGGTCGTAAGCTGCCCAAGGGAAATATGTGGTGCTGTTCCTCCAATTTGCGTAGGGCCTCACTCTGACAGTGGAGAAAACCCATACAGTCATGGGGAGAACATACTAACTCCGTACAGACAGCACCTGTAGTCAGGATCGAACCCGGGTCTCTGCTGCTGTAAGGTTTAGCGACTCTACTGCTGAGCCGCCGTGTCGCCCCTTCCTGTGTAAAAGGAACGCTGTCCTCATTCACCCCACTCCTCCTCCCCTGGGAGCGGCATCATTTGAAACCAGCGACCTGCGATGTTATTGACCCTCTTGTCTTTAGAAACAGTTTTCTCCCTCTGTTAAAAAAAGCCACCGTACGAACCGGATTGGGGTCGCAGTGCCACTAATCTGATCGCTGCTATTAAATGGCACTAATCACAGACAGACATACGTGCTGTAACTTCAGCAAGAGCAGACTGAGCCTTGTAGGCAGACGATGGCGATAAATGACTGTCCAGAAACCAAATTACTTTATGCAGCACTTTGTTAAATACTCAACGCAGCAGGAATCCAGCTGACTGCACATCCCCTTAATCAAAGTCGGTTTTAATAAACATTCGTTTTTTAATGTCTGCTCTCTGATTGCCTTTGGCAGAGGTGATCGCAGTGGGGCATGAAGCAGTATTTACCTTCCTGCGCCAACGGAGGGTGGCTCACGAATAATATGAGCTCATTAACTAAGCCATGGAGTGAGTCATGGAGTGATAGAATGCGGAAACAGGCCCTTCAGGGAACTATGCACAGTTATTCCTAGATCCCTCTGTTCCACAGCATTCCTCAATTCCCTACCATTTACCATGTACGTCCTATTTTGATTTGTCCTGCCAAGATGTAGCACTTCACACTTATCAGCATTAAACTCCATCTGCCATCTTTCAGCCCACTTTTCCAAATGGCCCAAATCTCTCTGTAGACTTTGAAAATCTACTTCATTATCCACAACACCACCTATCTTAGTATCACCTGCATACTTACTTATCCAATTTTCCACCCCATCATCCAGATCATTGATGTACATGACAAACAACAGTGGACCCAACACAGATCCCTGAGGCACCCCACTGGTCACCGGCTTTCCAACCTGACAAACAGCCATCCACCATTACTCTCTGACATCTCCCATTCAGCCACTGTTGAATCCATCTTGCTACTCCGCCATTAACACCCAAAGATTGAACCTTCTTAACCAACCTTCCATGGGGAACCTTGTCAAAGGCCTTACTGAAATCCATATAGACAACATCCACTGCTTTACCCTCAACAATTTCCCTAGTTACCGCTTCAAAAAAATTCAAGAAGGTTTGTCAAACATGACCTTCCAGGCACAAATCCATGTTGACTGTTCCTGATCAGACCCTGTTTATCCAGATGCTTATATATATTATCTCTAAGTATCCTTTCCATTAATTTGCCCACCACTGACGTCAAACTAATAGGTCTATAATTGCTAGGTTTATTCTTTGAACCCTTTTTAAACAATGGAACAACATGCGCAGTACGCCAATCCTCCGGCACTATTCCCGTTTCTAATGACATTTGAAATATTTCTGTCAAAGCTCCTGCTATTTCTACACTAACTTCCCTCAATGTCCTAGGGAATATCCTGTCAGGACCTGGAGACTTATCCACTTTTATATTTTTCAAAAGTGTCAGTACTTCCTCCTCTTTGAATCACATAGTTTCCATAGCTACTCTACTCTTTCCCCTTAACTCACCGAGTTCAATATCCTTCTCCTTGGTGAATACCGAAGAAAAGAAATTGTTCAATATCTCCCCCATCTCTTTTGGCTCTGCAGATAGCTGTCCATTCTGGTTCTCTAATGGTCCAATTTTATCCCTCGTTATCCTTTTGCTATTAATATAGCTGTAGAAACCCTTTGGGTTTACTTTCACCTTTCTTGCCAAAGCAACCTCATATCTTCTTTTAGCCTTCCTAATTTATTTCTTAAGATTCTTTTTACATTCTTTATACTCCTCTAGCACCTCATTTACTCCATGCCTCCTATAATTATTGTAGATATCTCTCTTTTTTCAAAAACAAGTGTCCAATTTCCCTTGAAAACCATGGCTCTTTCCATTTTTTACTATTTCCTTTCAACCTAACAGGGACATAAAGATTCTGTACTCTTACAATTTCCCCTTTAAATGTCCTCCATTTCTCTTCTACATCCTTCCCATAAAACAAAGTGTCCCAATTCACTCCTTTAAAATCCTTACGCATTCCCTCAAAGTTAGCCTTTCTCCAATCAAAAATCTCTACCCTAAGTCCAGTTCTGACTCTCTCCATAATTATATTGAAACTAATGGTATTGTGATCACTGGTCCCGAAGTGCTCACCAACGCATACCTCCGTCACCTGATCCGCCTCATTTCCTAACAGGAGGTCCAGCACTGCCCCTTCTCTGGTCGATACCTCTATGTACTGCTGCAAAAAAACTATCCTGCACACATTTTACAAACTCCAAACCATCCAGCCCATTTACAGAATGTGTTTCCCAGTCTATTTTTGGAAAATTGAAATCTCCCACAATCACTACCTTGTGCTTCCTACTAATATCTGCTATCTCCTTACATATTTGCTCTTCCAATTCACGCTCCCCATTTGGCGGTCTATAATACACCCCTAAAAGTGTTGCTACACCGTTCCCACTTCTCAGTTCCACCCAAATAGCCTCCCTAGACGAGCCCTCTAATCTATCCTGCCAAAGCACTGCTGTAATATCTTCTCTGACAAGCAATGCAACACCTCCCCCTCTGGTCCCTCCAATTCTATCACACCTGAAGCAACGAAATCCTGGAATATTTAGTTTCCAATCACAGCCCTCCTGCAACCATGTTTCACTGATTGCCACAACATCATATTTCCAGGTGTCAATCCAGGCTCTAAGTTCGTCCACCTTACTTACAATGCTCCTAGCATAAAATATACACATTTTAGAAACCCACCATCCCTTATTCTCGGTCTATTATCTTTTTCATCTTTCTCGCCTACATTTTGGATCCGAGTGCTTCCCTTCTCTGCCTCTTGCCCCACACCCTGACCCCTAGCCCCCTCTACCCGAGTCCCTCCCCCCAGCCTTTCTAGTTTAAAGTCTGCCCAGTAGCCTTTGCAAATCTCCCTACCAGGATATTGGTCCCCCTTGGGCTCAAGTGCAACCCGTCCTTTGTGTACAGATCATGCCTTCCCCAAAAGAGGTCCCAGTGATCAAGAAACTTGAATCCCTGCCCACTGCACAGAGGACTCGGTGATTTACGGACTGTTCCCAGGGACATATTCAGAGGCTGACATCGAGTGCTGCTGGAGGGTCATCAACTCGGTAAAAGATGCCCTTTGGTCTGCCCGAGCATTGTTCACCACCCAGCAGAGCGAGATGTCCGTCAGGGAATGTTGCCGACTGGCCCGCTGCAGACTGCAGGAGTACGTGCTGAGGGACGCACTGAAGCTCGGTGCAGCCAACGCCAAGGCTTGGTGGGGGAGGGCCACAGTCTAGGGTCCTTCCGCTGCTGGACATGGGGGGCACGGTATGGTGGAGACGCCCCTCAATATAAGGGAAGGTATCCCATGCCAGGGGGCTACATGAGTGGCACGAGTGGGGGACTGATTTGTGGAAATTTGGGGAAAAGAAATGTCTAAACTGTATTCATCAATTTGTACAGCCCCCGAAAATGTCGGATGGATTTTCCTCAAGGTTAATGTATTGTATATATTTATCATTTGAATAAAGTATATTTTGAAATTTAAAAAAAAAGAACCGAGCGGAGGTGTTGGGCGAAGCGATCGGCAAGCCTGCGCTTGGTCTCTCCGATGTAGAGCAGCTGATACCTGGAACAGCGGATGCAATGGATGAGGTTGGAGGAGGTGCAGGTGAACCTCTGCCTCACCTGGAAAGACTGCTTGGGACCTTGCTTGGAGCTGAGGGGAGAGGTAAAGCGACAAATGTAGCATTTCCTGCGGTTGTAAGGGAAAGTACCCGGGGGGGGCGGGGGGGGGGGGTGTGGTTTGGGTGGGAAGGGGCCAATTGATCAGTTGAAATGTTGATCTGTTTTTCTATTTTTCTATTTTTCTATTTTTCTATTTTTCTGTTTTTCTATTTTTTTCCGTTATTTTTCAGTCTTCAATGTTAAGATGACTGGTCTATAATTCCCTGGACAGCTTCTGTTCCTCTTCTTAAGTGGAGATGTACTGTTCTATAACTTCTCCGATGGAACACCATCTTCCAGTGAATAAGTGAACACCTACAGTGAGTCTCTGCTATTCCTTCCCAAGATTAATAAACAATGTACAGAAGCAAATCATTCAGGCAAAAGGCTGTGGTCCTATGAGTTAGCCGAGGTTATTTACTGCATGCCCCTTGTTATTTTAAACGATGTTTACTCATCATCACTCATCTCAGCAGGCATTGTCATGTACAGCTGTTCGAACGTGGGAGGAGAACTATGACTCATGAGTTGCTTAAGAAAGAACTGCAGATGCTGGAAAAATCGAAGGTAGTCAAAAATGCAGGAGAAACTCAGCGGGTGAGGCAGCATCTATGGAGCGAAGGAATAGGTGACGTTTCGGGTCGAGACCCTTCTCGCCTATTCCTTCGCTCCATAGATGCTGCCTCACCTGCTGAGATTCTCCATCATTTTTGTCTACCTATGACTCATGAGTTTGTGCTTTCAGTGACCACTGTTCCCCAGGTTCAGTTTAGTTTAGAGAATACAGCGCGGAAACAGACCCCTCCGCCCACCAAGTCCCCACATTGTCCTACATACACTGGGGACAATGTACACTTACTCCAAGCCAATTAGCCGACACACTTGAACGCCTTTTGGAGTGTGGGAGGAAACCGAAGATCTGGGAGAAAACCCACGCAGGTCACGGGCAGAAAACGCACAAACTCCGCACAGACAGCACCCGTAGTTGAGATGGAACCCGGGTCTCCGACGCTGCAAGCGCTGTGAGGCGTCAACTCTACCGCTGTGCCCAAGGTCCAAGGGAACGGAGCGCACTCCTCTCCGAAGGCCAGAGAACATAGGGCTGCAGCAGTGGTAGAGTTACTCCATGTTCGGTTATTGGCTGTGAACACAATGTACCAGAAGTAAGTTAACTCGTTGTGGCAGATACAGGACAAAAGACAGTACACTGTTTGGACGGAGCTGGCTTAGATCATAAGGTCATAAGAGATAGGAGAATTAGGTCATTCGCGCCATCAAGTCTACTCCGCCATTCAATCATGGCTGATCCATCTCTCCTTCCTAATCCCATTCTCCTGACATCTCCCCATAACCCTTGCCACCCGTACTAATCAAGAATCTATCTATCTCTGCCTTAAAAATATCCATTGACTCGGCATCCGCAGCCGTCTGTGGCAAAGAATCCCACAGATTCACCACCCTCTGAGTCCTTTAGGCTTTACTCCTGAGTGGATAGATCCTGCCCCTTCAGGGAGTGTGTATACTAAATGGGCAGCTATTTCCTGTCTGTGATGCTTCTATTTGCCTCCAGACAGCACTGGCAAAGAGCTTGTCTGGAAAATGATTGCTGCTGAAGGGACCAGTCTGCTGCTGCATCAATTGCGAATGAGCTAAATATTGCATGCGTTGGGCACTCAGAGGCCTAGCGATCAGCAGTTTGTTATGTGTAGGAAGGAACTGCAAATGCCGGTTTACACACAATAGATGCAAAACTCAGTGGGACAGGCTGCATCGCTGGAGAGAAGAAATGGGTGACAAAGAATGGTCTCTACCCGAAACCCATTCCCTCTTATTCCATATACCTACCATCCTTAATGTAAAGAAGTTGCCCCTCAGATTCTCATTAAATTTCCCCCCCCTCACCTTAAACCTATGGTCCCTGTTTATTGACCCCCCCCCCCCCCCCTAACTCTGGGTAAAAGTCCCTATGCATTTAGCCTATCTATTCCTCTCATGATCTTATATACCTTTATAAGATCAACGCTCATCCTCCTGCGCTCTAAGGAACAAAGTGCTAGCCAGCTCAACCACTTCCTACAGCTCAGGCTTTTAAATCCTGGCAACATCCTCATACAAATCTTCTTTGCACTCTTTCTAGCTTAGCAACATATTTCCTATAACAGGGTGACCAAATCTGAACAGGGCACTCTAAATGTGTAGGAAGGAACTGCTGGTGCTGCTTTACACACAAGATAGACACAAAATGCTGGAGTAACTCAGCGGGACAGGCAGCATCTCTGGAGAGAAGGAATGGGCGGCAACAGTGTGTTGTGACCATACTTCCGTCACCCATTCCTTCTCTCCAGAGATGCTGCCTGTCCCTCTGAGTTACTACCAATATTTTGTGTCTACCTAGCGGTTAACTATTTGTTGGGGTTGACACTTCATGAATCACCCATTTAATATGAGGCAGGCATTGTCCGTGTTTTCTCCGGGATCTCCGCGTTTCCTCCCAAGCTCCGAAGATATACAGGCTTGACGGCTGGGTGTAAATGTAAAATGTACAATTGTCCCCGGAGTGTGCAGGGTAGCGTTCGTGGTGCGAAGGGCCTGTTTCCGCGGTGTATATCTAAACTAAACTAAAGCTAAACTAAACCAAGTGACTGCTTTTATCGTGGATGCTCGCCGGCTTCTGGACTGTCATTAGACCTGCACTCATCCAGGAAAGTGAAGAGTTATTTCATCACACTTCTGACTGTAGACAGTGGCAATGATTCGGGGCATCAGGCATTGAATCACTCCCTGCGGCATACCCTTGCCTTTCGACCTGCACTTAGCCATAATATTTATGTGGCTTGCCTACTTGAGTTTGTGGCCAATAAGTAACTTCCATGCTGATGAAGGGGGACTTGACAACTGTAATGCTATAGAATGTCAAGGGTTGGTGGCAGTAACTGCCTGGCAATTTTTTGCTAAGAATGCAAGCGTGCTTTAATGACTACCACCCACCGTTATCCACTATCATGAAGTGGCGTTTGTGCAAGACAGACTCAAAATGCTGGAGTAATTCAGCGGGATTGGCAGCATCTCTGGTGAAAAGGAATGGGCGACGTTTCGGTTCGAGACCCTTCTTAAGACTGAGAGTCAGGAGAGAGGGAGAGAGGGAGACAGGGAGATATGGAAGGATATGGTGTGAAAGCACAGATCAAAGGGGACGATGATCAAGGAAATGTGGATTGCTACATTATTAGCTGAGGGGAAGGTGACAACGAGGCATACAATCAGCAATATTTAATCAGGAGGACAATGAAACTAGTCGGGGAACTAACTAGGATGGGGGAGGGACGGGAAGAGAGAGACAATGCAAGGATCCTGGAAGTCAGAGAAATCAATATTCATGCCGCTGGGGTGTAAGCTGCAAGGACAGAAAAGTCAGTGTGGGAATTCGAGGGAGCGTTAAAGTGTTTAGCAACCGGGAGACCAGGTAGGTTTACGCAGACTGAACGGAGGTGTTCAGCGAAATGATCGCCGAGCCTGCGCTTGGTCTCGCCGATATATAAGAGTCCACACCTGGAACAACGGATACAGTAGATGAGGTTGGTGAAGGTGCAAGTGAACCTCTGCCTCACCTGAAAGGACTGTCGGGGTCCTTGGACGGAGTCGAGGGAGGAGGTATAGGAACAGGTGTTGCATCTCCTGCGGTTGCAGGGGAAAGTACCTGAGGAGGGGCTGGTTAGGATGTTAACCAGCAGTTAGTGCACAATAACTCGAGCCTCTCAGATAGCCAGATAGCCAGACATCCTCTACAGTATGTTTACCATCGTAACAGGTCCACAGCAGATGCTATCTCCTTGGCCTTAAACTCGACTCTGGAACAGTTAGACAACAAGGACTCCTACATTAGTCTCCTGAACAAACAAAGAGGGACCTGGTGTGGGGAAGCCAAGATCAAAGAGAGACCATTGGGACAGCATTGAACACTTTGTAATTTCGTCGGTGCCCTATATGTGGTGACTCTTTGCATACCTTGTGTATGGTGTGCAAAACAAAGAATCTCACTGTGATATGTCACGTGATAATAAAGCATCATTCATCATTAATTAATTAATTCATTCATTCATATTTATCGATAATAGCTCTGCCTTCAATACCATAATCCGAAGGAGATAGGCAACGTTTCGGGCCGAAACACTTCTTCAGACACATATATATATATATATATATGTGTGTGTGTGTGTGTGTGTGTGTGTGTGTGTGTGTGTACTTGTGAGTGTGTGTGTATATATATAAACATTGAACTTTTTTTTTCCTCTTGTTTATCATATTGTTTACAGTGTACTATGTTTACATATTCTATTGTGCTGCTGCAAGTAAGAATTCCATTGTTCTATCTGGGACATCTATATAACTAAAAGTCTCATCTTGGCCACTTTCTGTCTGAGCTGTATATTGATTTTAGAAAAAACACTACCATATATCGCTATGATTTTGGACATCTTACTCACAGTCCTCCTCCGCTGAGGCAGCCCTGAGGATTTTTTCAATTGGTGAAAAATAAAAAAGTTATGAGTGTTTAAAAAATCATGAGATCAGCTGATCGGTCCTCTCGCCTGTCAATACCCTTTCGGGGGGAGGGGGGGGAGGGGGGGGGGGGGAGGGGGGGGAGGCAGGAGTATAAAGCCCAAATGGTGTTAAATTGCATTTGAATTTGGTGGCCTGCACTCTGCTTGATATTGTATGAAATTGCATTTGAATTTGGTGGCTGGCACTCTGCTTGAAATGGTATGGAATTGCATTTGAATTTTGTGGCCTGCACTCTGCTTGAAATGGTATGAAATTGTATTTGAATTTCAAGAAATAGCCGTGAGTGAACCAGCTCACCAGCTGTGAGTCAGTCAACTACCTGCCCACCAACCGTGAGTCAACTGCCAGCCCACCAGCAGTAAGTGAGTAAACTGCCAGCCAACCAGCCTCACATGAGTGAGTGAACTGCCAGCCCACCAGCCCTGAGTGACTGAGCTGCCAGCCCACCAGCCCTGAGTGACTGAGCTGCCAGCCCACCAGGCCTGAGTGACTGAGCTGCCAGCCCACCAGCCCTGAGTGACTGAGCTGCCAGCCCACTAGGCCTGAGTGACTGCCAGCCCACCAGCCCTGAGTGACTGAGCTGCCAGCCCACCAGCCCTGAGTGACTGAACTGCCAGCCCACCAGGCCTGAGTGACTGGGCTGCCAGCCCACCAGGCCTGAGTGACCCAGCTGCCAGCCCAAGAATCCATTTGGCCCACAATGTCCATACTAGCCAATGTCTGACACCCATACTAGTGCTCCAGAAAGCTCATCAGCATCAATGGTGCAGAAGTGGAAAATGTTGCGAGCTTCAAGTTCCTTGGTGTTAATATTATCTCTCATCTGTTGTGGACCAACCTCATTGATGCAACACCCAAAAAGGCACACCAACGCCTCTACTTCCCGAGGAGACTGAGGAAACCTGGCCTGTCTCCAGTGACTCTACTAATTTCTACCGATGCACCACAGACATCACATGGTGCTTGGAGACTATGGCTTGCATCACAGCTTGGTTTGGGAACAGCTCTGCCCAAGACCGCAATGAATTGCAGAAAGTTGTAGATGTAACCCAGTCCATCACATTTATCAGCTGTCCAACCATTGACTCAATCCACACCATGCTGTCTCAGGGAAGCAGCCAACATAACCAAAGACTTGTCCCACTTTAGTCATTCCTTCTTTTCCCTGCTCCCAACTGGCATGAGGTACAGAAGCTTGAAAGCGCACACCACCAGACTCAGGAACAGCTTCTTCCCCTCCTAGATCAGGCTTCAGCATAGTCCACCCATAAGTTAGGATACTGTCCAATTTACCTCTACTCCATGCTGGACATTGGTCTATGGGCAGCACAGTGGCGCAGCGGCAGAGCTGCTGCCTTACAGCACCAGTGACCCGAGTTTGATCCTGACTACGTGTGCTGTCAGCATGGAGTTTGCATGCTCTTCCCGTGACCTGCGTGGGCTTTGTCCGGGTGCGCCGGTTTCCTCCCACACTCCAAAGAAGTGCAGGTTTGTAAATTGGCCCCAGTGTGTGCCAGGTAGTGTTAGTGTGCGGGGAAAGCTGGTCGGCGCGGACTCGATGAGGTGAAGGACCCTCATTACCCCCATCACCCCCCCCCCCCACAAGGAAAATTATGGAATTTATGGAGGCAATCAATGGTCCCCACGTTGGGGCTGTGGGGGGAGAGGGGGCAGGTGATGGGGGATGAGGGGAGGGGCGGGGGCGGCGGGGGTGGGGTGGTGAGGGGGCGGGAGGAGGCTGTGGGGGGAGTGGGGGGTGTGTGGGGAGGTCAGGAGGGGGCGGGGGTGGGTAGCGTGGACGCGACATGTGGGGGGGTTGCGAGTACTCTCTCTCTCTCTCTCTTTCTCTTCTCTCTCTGTCTCTCTCTCTCTCTCTCTCTGTCTCTGTCTCTGTCTCCCTCCCTGCGTTAACGAAAGGCCTCCAGCATCCCCGTGCACACCGCGTGTTCCCCCTACAGGTACACGCGAGCACGGATGAAGGCCCGGAAGAGGGGCAGGCAGCCGACTCTGGTGTGACCATCGACTGCCCGCTGCCTGGACCCACGAATGGGCATCTCGGCCAGGCTCAGGAGCAAACCGACAGGGAGATACCCCCCCCCCCCCCCCCCCCCCCCGATCGGACCTCCCACCCTCCCAACACCAGGATCATGGACCAAAATGCAACCAGAAATTCAGGAGCAGCCACTTCAGATATTGGTACAGGGGCAGCAACATCAAGCTGCCGTTACCGTTGGCAACGTCCCAGTGTGATGTCATTGTGTGACTCGGCAGCTTGGGAGCCCATTGTGATTGGCGCACTGTGAGTTGCATTGTGACATCATCAGTGGAAACTCCTGGAAAAAAGGCTGTCTGTGAGACGCTGCGGTTACCGTTGGCAACGTCCCATTGTGATGGCACTGTGGCACTGTGGCTGTGCGTGAGAACCATTTTTTTTTCTTTTTTTTTAAACCCGAATCGTCGATAACTTCAGAAATATAGGTGGAAATACGACGGGAAGATGTTTATCGCCACGGGGAAAATGTGAGTAGGATGTGTGAAAATGGAAAGGCTATGGCCTAGCGTTTGGAAGAAGATAGGAATTAACCAGATTGACACAGAGACGCATCGTGGGCACAAACACAAACAAGACAAAGACTTTTAGTTATATAGAGATACATGCACACATACGTACACACAAAAAAAAAACAATAATAGTGCAATAATAACAAAAATAGTGTATGTCGTTCAGAGCTTATTTGAGGTTGTAGTGTTTAATAGCCGAATGGCTATAGGGAAGACAGATGTTTGAACTATTTGTGACAGGTTCAACCAATACCTTCAGTCAAAGCACGTTGCCATCGGTGCCTGTTGCACCGATTCATATTATTATTGTCTAATAAAGTGCAGGGCAATGAAATCCACCTTTTGAATTGTCAGCTGGATTTGCTTTCATTGCCTTCCTTGACTTTGCATCAGTTGCAGCAGTTGACAAGCGAGCTGTTCTTTTGCAACTGAAACACTTGATTGCACTAAACTAACAGCACTGTGGTAGGCGACGGCCATTGTGAGGATAACAAGTGACAGAAGTGGCCTCATCAGTGGAGTCAAGAGTGCTTTATTCTCATATGTCCCAGATAGAACAATGAAATTCTTACTTGCAGAGAATACATACACTATCACTGTTAGTATTGTACTATTATTGTTTGATTTTTTTTGTGTGTACATATTTTGTATATATATATAAGATTGGATTGGATAAGATATATAAGATTGGATTGGATAAGATATAAGGAGTTGGATGTGGCCCTTGTGGCTGAAGGGATCAGGGGGTATGGAGAGAAGGCAGGTACAGGATACTGAGTTGGATGATCAGCCATGATCATATTGAATGGCGGTGCAGGCTCGAAGGGCCGAATGGCCTGCTCCTGCACCTAATTTCTATGTTTCTATGTTTAAGATAGAACACAATGCTTGAGTAACTCAGCGGGACAGGCAGAATCTGTGGAGGGAAGAAATGGGTGACATTTCGAGCCGAGACCCTTCGTCAGACCCTTCTGTGTTTTCAATTCTGAGGAGGGAGGGATGGGCCACACTTGAACCAAGTACAGTCGCCCCGAGAGCACTTCACACCTGATGACCAAATTTTCCCCGTTATAGATAGGGAGCGCTGCTTCCACAGCTCCAGTTTCTTCCTCACCTTGGCTGTCCGCTCCAGCCAATTCTTGTCACACTCCTCAGCACCCCCCCCCCCCGAACCAAATCCCCCGAATCTTCAAGAACTTGATGGTGAATCTTCAGGCTTGATGGTGAAGGGGACAGAAGATCGGTCGGGTCAGTTGCCGGGGTGGAAGATTGCAACCTTCACGTGGTCCGCCCCTGTTTCGACTAATGCAATCAACTGGACGTGCACAAACGGAAGATCAAATAGAACAAGTTGTCCTACAAATTTAGGCTGTGCACGCCACACGAAAGAAGAAGAAGAAGGGTCAGTTGCCAAAGAGCATGGCCTCGCTCTTCCTGCGGTTCACCCTGGTTCCCGTGGCCGACTCAAACTGGTCGCAGACGCTAATCGATCTGCGGGCCGACCCTGCATCCGAGCAGAAGACGGCGACATCGTCCATGTACAGGGAAGTTGTGACCTGAGTGCCCCCACTGCCTGGCAATGTCACTCCTCTTCTCCTCACATCCTTCCTGATGGACTCGGCAAAAGGTTCTATACAACAGACAAACAAGACAAGGAGAGAGGGCAACCCTGCCTGACTCCAGGCCTGACGGGGACGGGGAAGCTGTCTGGTTCCCACCCATTGATTGGGACGGCATTACGGATATTGGTGTAGGGCAGTGGATCCAATTCCTGATTCCCTCCCTTAAACCCATTTTGGAGAGCACGTCCCTCATGTACGTGTGCGATATCCTGTCGAAGGCCTTCTCCTGGTCCAAGCTGACTAGGCAGGCATCCACCCATCTGTCCTGCACGTAGGCGATGGTATCTCTCAGCAGCGCTAGGCTGTCTGAGATTTTCCTGCCAGGTACAGCACAGGTTTGGTCCGGGTGGATCACCTGTCCCAGAGCAGACTTGACCCGGTTGGCGATGACCTTAGACAGGATCTTGTGATCTACATTCAACAATGTGATGTGTCTCCAATTCCTTATATCATTCATCTCTCCCTTCTGCTTGTAGATTAGGGTGATGCTGCCCTTCCTCGTGGAGTCTGACATGCTGCCAGCTAGAAGCATGTACACTTCCAGCAGGTCCGGGCCCACCCAGTCCCACAGAGCTGAATACAACTCGGCCAGTAAGCCAACGCTTTCGGGAGTTTTACTCGAGTTAAAGGAACGGATGGAGCCAGTCAGCTCCTCTAGGGTCAGTGGTTGGTCCAGCTCTCCCGCCTGCTGTCCTCCAAGACCTCCGTGATGGAGGGCAGCAAGTTCTAGGAGGCGGTGCTGTCTGTGGCCTTTCTGTCCTAACCCGTATAAAAGGATGTGCAGATTCTCAGCATGTCCGTCTGCAAGGATGATTCCGAGCCGTCCTCCTCCCTAAGGCTGTTCATCACAGAGCTCTCCCTGGAAGAAGAAGCGTGAGCACGTCTCATCCTGCTCCACGTGGCGCACTCTGGACGATCTTGGAGGATTAGGAGGAAGTACAATGCGGACTTGGCTCTGTGCAACTAAGCGATGGCTCTCTGGCTACAGGTTGCAGCTACACCATCTGCCTGCGGTGGGTGTAATCCCCCTCACATTACTGGATGCCAAACCCATTGACAGTGCTGTCTTACTTGGCGGATCGAACATCTCGCAAGCGCAGCAGCTATGATTGAAATGGCAATTCAAGGGCACATTTTTTTAATGAAACAATGTACTCACTAATTGCCTCATCCTGCTCCTGGATCCTTGTCAAAGCCTTACACCCTTTGGCTATTTCGAATGACTTCTGATCAAAGTAGTCTTCCAAATTCTGCAGATCTTTTGCATTGCATGGAGCCAGAAGTTTTGCCAGCAAGCCATTTGCTTCCAGTATCGTCCCTGTCACGACTGTCTCGGGCTCTGGCAAGCTTTTACTTCCCTGATGCTGTCTGCTTGTAAAAGCACATGCGCTTGTTCATCAAAGAGCTGACAGGCTCTCAGGCTTGGTCATATACTAGCTGAGGGAATGCTGTGTACTCTGTTTCATAGAGACATATCTTGCCCCCCCCCCCCCCCCAATTATCTAGTTCAGTTTTAGTTTATTGTCACATGCACCGAGGTATAGTGAAAGGCTTTTGCTGCGCGCTAACCAGTTAACGAAAAAAACAATACATGATTCCAATCGATCCATTTACTGTGTACAGGTAAACGATAAGGGAATAACGTTTAGTGCTAGGTAAAGCCAGAAATGTCCAATCAAGGATAGTCCGAGGGTCTCCATTGAGGTAGATAATAGTTTAGCACTGCTCTCTAGTTGTGGTTGTGATTCAGTTGCTTGATAAGAGCTGGGAAGAAACTGTCACCGAATCTGGAGGTGTGCGTTTTCACACTTCTGTACCTGTTGCCTGATGGGAGAGGGGAGAAGAGGGAGTGGCCGGGGTGCGAATCATCATTCGCCTTGCCGAGGCAGCGTGAGGTGTAAATGGAGTCAATAGAAGGGAGGTAGGTTTGTGTCATAGGTCTGGGCTGCGTCCACAATTCGCTGCAATTTCTTGCGGTCTTGGATGGAGCGGTTCCCAAACCAAGCTGCGATGCATCCCGATAAAATGCTTTTTGGACTCCAGACTCCGAAGGACAGTGCCATCGGGAAGAAGGCAGGCACGGGTTATTGATTGGGGACGATCAGCCATGATCGCAATGAATGGCGGTGCTGGCTCGAAGGGCCGAATGGCCTCCTCCTGCACCTATTTTCTATGTTTCTATGGAACAGTGAGAGGCGGCAATGTCTGCTTCTTGGTAACATCACGCTGCTTGGACTAGGTGGTCTTGACCCGCATGGGGCAGGGAAATGCCATTCCTAGATACAAAACGCTGGAATAACTCAGTGGGTCAGTCAACCTCCCTGCAGACTTCCTGCTACCTCTCCTGGAAATTCACCTCTGCCGCTTTGACTATCTTCTATATCCCACTGCAGGCAACATTCGGATAGCACTGGACGAGCTGCATGCCAGTCAACAAACACCAGACAACATACCTAGTGCCTTCTCCATCATTACTGCGGACATCAACTGGGCTAGTTTGAAAAAGCCACTTCAAAACTGATGGAGAATAGTTGATTCCCCTGCCATAATAATGCCTCTCATAATTTTATATATACTGTACACCCAAGTTGCCCCTCAGCCTCTGATGCTCCAGAAAATAACAATCCAACTTTGTTCAACCTCTCCTAGATGGTCTGCAACAAGATGTTGGATAAGGTTTCACACGGTAGGTTACTGTGTGAGGTTAGATTGCATTGGATCCAGGGAGAGCTAGCTGACTCGGTACCCGGACGGGATGTCGAAGGTCGAGAAGCCAAAGCCAAGAGGTGGAAGCCTAGATACCGAACGGACACGATGCAGAAAAGCCAAGATAGTGAACGGACACAACGCCGGCTTTGCATCCTTTCGGCGTGGTGTCTGATTGGCGCCTTGTCTTTTCGGCGTAATTTTCATTCGGCTTCTTGGCTTCCAGTTTTTGGCTTTGGTTTCTCGTCTTTCTACGCCCTGTCCGCACACGAGCTGATTTGCATCTAATTGGTTTGATGGTATTGAGCAGCGAGTGGAAGGTTATTTTGGAGGCATGTAACTTGTAATGTGCCTCAGAAGTCAGTGGTGGGCCCATTGTTGTTAGTTAACTGCATCAATGATTTGGCTGAGAATGTACAAAGGCATGGTTAGTTAAGTTTGCGGATGACATCAAAGTAGGTGGTATCTCGGACAGTGAAGAAGGTTGTCAGGAATTGCAATGGAATCATGATCGTCTGAGTAATTGGGGCCAAGGCTTGGCAAAGGGATTTTAATTCAGATAAGAATGGGGCAAGGCATTGTGGAAAATCAAACAGGGGTCAACTTTCACCGAGAAAGGTGGGAACCCAGGGAGAAGAGAGGGACCTAGGAGCACAAGTTCATAATTCCCCGAAACTGCATTACAGGTGGACAGGGCGGTAAAGAAGTTTTTGGCACGCTGGCCTTACTCAGTAAAGAGCATCGAGAATAAAAAATGAGACTTTATGTTGCGGATGTAAACAATGTCGGTGATGCCGCACTTGGCCAAATGTTTTCAGTTTTGGCCACCCATTATGCTGGAAAGAGTGCAGAAAAGATTTAGACAATCGGCAATAGACAATAGGTGCAGGAGGAGGCCATTTGGCCCTTCGAGGCAGCACCGCCATTCAACGTGATCATGGCTGATCATCGCTAATCAGTACCCCGTTCCTGCCTTCTCCCCACATTTACAACTACATTGCCAGGGCTAGAGGGACTGACTTATAGAGAGAGTTGGGCTGATTAGGATTTTATTCCATGGGTGTATATACAATCAGGAGGGAAACAGATAGGGTGAATTCACAGAATCTTTTTTTTCAGAGTAGAGGAATCAAGAACTAGAGGGCACAGGTTTAAGGTGAGAGGAACTATTTAATAGGAACCTGAAGTGCAACATTTTCACACAGAGGAGGGAGGGTATATGGAATGAGCTGCCAGAGGCAGGTACATTTTAAAAGGTGTTCGGACAGGTATGCGGGTAGGAAAGGTTTACAGGAATATAGGCACACATGGGCAAATGAGAGCAGCTGAGATGGGGCATTTCGATCAGCATGGACAAGAAGGGCTGAAGGGCCTGTATGACTCTACGATCAATGTGGGCGGCACCTTGGCACAAAGGTAGAGTTGCTGCCTTACAGCACTAGAGACCCGGGTTCGATCCTGATTGATGGGTGCTGTCTGCACGTTCTGCCCGTGACCTGCGTGGGTTTTCTCCGGGTGCTCCGGTTTCCCCCCACGCTCCAAAGACGTACAGGTTAGTAGGTTAATTGGCTTGGGTAAGATTGCAAATTGTCCCCAGTGTGTGTAGGATAGTGTTAGTTTGCGGGGATCGCTGGTCGGCGGGCCGAAGGTCCTGTTTCCGCGCTTCATCTCTAACCTAAACTAAACAGCACAAATAACCAACCACATTTTAGACTGCAGAGATAGAGAGGTTTTTGGGTAGAATGTTGAATCTGTTCACATTTTCATCTCTATGGGTTCTGAATCCATTAAGGTGTCACTGCGGAGAGTGGAAGTTTATAATTCTTGCTGTCTGGGATGAAATTGAACTGCCTTCGGAGCCAAGAGAGAGCTCAGAGCCTTGGTAAAGGTGGAACTATCATGGATGTTTATTGGAGTAATTCCTATTTCTGTCGGGAGTCTTTGAAATATGAGAACGTTGGAGCACTCGGAGAGTTGTACTTAGATCTCGCTCTGTCAGATAATCCCTTTCGCTTCTATTTTTAGTTCATCGGCTGTATATTGCAAATCTTGGTACTTATAATCCTGTTTAACAGCCTTAGATTTAATGCAAGTCAAATAAGAGGCAATAACTTTGAGATGGCGCAGAAGGTTAACTAACTCCCTGCGTTGTCTGGAATATGAGTGATCTTCAATTCACCTACCGTCAGTAATTGAAAAGATCAATTTGATGAATTTTACCCACTTTTAAGTCCGATTAATTTCAGCCAGACGCTGGGATTCTTCTAAAGCCACTCTAGTCACCGTAAAGCGGGTGATGCGGCATCAACATTTAGAGTATCTAAATAGAGTATTTAGAGTATAGGTCTGAAGAAGAGTCTCGACTGGAAACGTCACCCATTCCTTCTATCCAGAGGGGCTGCCTGTCCCGCTGCGTTACTGCAGTATTTTGTGCCTATCTTGTGTGTAAACCAGCATCTGCAGATCCTTCCTACACAATTGTGTTCAGTTTTGGTCAGCTATAGAAAAGATGTTGCTAAGCTCGAAAGTGTGCAGAGAAGATTTATGAGGATGTTGCCAGGACATCAGAGCCTGAGCCATATTGACGGAGTGGGTGAGCAGGCTGGGACTCTATTCCTTGGAGCGCAGGAGGATGAGGGGTGATCTTATAGAGGTATATACGATCATGAGAGGAAAAGGTAGGCTACAGTAAATGCACATGGTCTTTTACCCAAGGTAGGTGGGTCAAAAAACAGAGGACATAGGTTTAAGGTGAGGGGGAAAAAAATGTAATCGGAACCCGACGGGCAACTTTTTTTAAAATATAAAGATGGAAGGTATATGGAACGCTCCCCATTGGATTGCAACCTAGTCGTGGTCGGGGACCTTGTGTGTCTCAGTGACCCCTAGAGCTGTGCCAGCGGGAGATTCGTCTCCTGTTAGGGTCTCCCATGCTGGACAGGTCGAAGGGTAGAGGTGAGACGAAGAGCGCTCCACTGGTCCTCCAGGTTGGAGGTTGAGCACGGGGCTAACAACCCTGCCTCGTAAAACACATATGTTACGGAAACAGCAACTGAAGGAATCAACACTACTGGGCGTGATGGACTTCCAGGGCTATCGACAGATGCTAGGATGAATGTCAATGGTGCTGAGAAGAGAACCAGACAGCATTCCAGGAATAGCCCTGCACTGGACACCGGAAGGGAAAAGGAAAAGAGGGAGACCCAAAACCACCTGGCGTCGAACTGTAGAGGAGGAAATGAAAAGAAGGGACCTGACCTGAGGTAGTGTCCAGAAACTAGCCCCGAACAGACAGGAGTGGAGGATCTTCGTTGCCACCCTACATGCCAGGAGGCATAATAGACAGTAAGTAAGTAAGTAAGTATATGGAACGAGCTGCTGAAGGTAGTTGAGGCAGGTACTATCACAGCATTTTAAAAAACATTTGGGACAGATACGTGAAAAGGATAGATTTAGAGGGGTATGGGGCAAATGCAGCCAGGTGGGACTAGTTTAGATGGGCCATTTTGGTTGGCATGGGCAAGTTGGGCTGAAGGGCTTGTTTCCGCACTGTAAGACTCTATGACTCAATACCATTTATCCAGTAGCTAAGACTTGTATTTTAGAGAGCAGCTAAGATAACACAGCCTCTTGTGTCTGGGGCACTTCAATCATTTGGGAAGGGGAAAATCATACCTGCACTACATAATATTTCTGCACTGTGTCTCTAAAACTAAAACTAAAGGACAGTTCTCATTCCTCATTTTCCATCAATGCCAAAAGGGTGAGGAATAGATCAAATTGTATGATGTTGAGGCTGAAATGTGCACTTGCCCACTTTTGCAGGGATTTGTCTTTAAATGCGCATAATCCATTATTATGTGCAATAATCCATTATTATGGATAAAAGTGAAATTCCTTTGGATCCATTTGGCGGACAGCATTCAGCTCTGGGGACAGCTGTTGTGAAATAGTCATCCCTGGATGGCCAAACGCACGCAAGCCATCTGCCAACCCTTTCAGTTCAGAATAATAGCTGTGTTTTTGGACCAAAACAAAGCAGAGAAGACATCCCAGGAATTAATTGGGAATTATCAGGAATTAATGTCCCAGTTTGTAGGTTAACAGGCTTGGTAAATGTAAAAATTGTCCGTAGTGGGTGTAGGATAGTGTTAATGTGCGGGGATCGCTGGTCGGCGCGGACCCGGTGGGCCAAAGGGCTTGTTTCCGCACTGTATCTCTACACTAAAACTAAACTAAACTGTGCTGTAAAAAATTCCCAGATCTTTCATGGAAGAGTGGCCAAGGTTTAAAAACGATGCAGAGGGGGCAAGGTGGAGCAGCGGCAGAGTCGCTGCTTTACAGAGCCAGAGACACAGGTTCGATCCTGACCATGGGTACTGTCTGTACGGAGTTTGTATGTTCTCCCCGTGACCACGTGGGTTTTCTCTGGGTGCTCCGGTTTTCCTCCCACACGCCAAAGATGTGCCGGTTTGTATTTTAATTGGTTTTGGTAAAAAAAGTAAATTGCCCCTAGTGTGTGTGTGATAGTGCTAGTGTATGGGGTGTTTGCTGGTCTCACCCTCATATTCCTATTAAGTCTTTCCCCCTTCACCTTAAACCAATGTACTCTGGTTCTCGATTCCCCTATCCTGGGCAAGAGACTCTGAGTGTCGCCCCGATCTTTTCCTCTCTTGACTTCATACACACCTTCGCAAAATGGATTTGCGTGAATCTCCACCAGTTATCGGTCTACAGAGGTGAACGGACAGACTGTGAAAAGATACTATGTTTTATTCCCAATACAGATCCGATGTTTTATACCCGAGGCAGGTGCTATCCCAACGCTTAAGAAACAGTTAGACAGGTGCATGGATAGGAGAAGTTTAGAAGGATATGGGCCAAATGCAGGCAGGTGGGACTAGTGTAGATGGGGCACGTTGGCCGATGTGGGCAGGTTGGGCCTAAGGACCTGCTTCCACGCTGTAAGACTCTATGACTATGACATAAAAACTAATAAAGACTTATACTTCCCTCCACCCCTTCACTGAAAAAGTTGCCTGGCTTTTGACACTATTGCAACAGCTGAGATCCCTAATAGTACCGTCGCTCCATGACTTTACCTGTAATTATTTCTCATGAATAGTTTTTCTGTAAATTTGGGTAATATCTGGATACTGCTCTGCGTGTAGTTCTTGACAAAAGCTAAAAAATAGAAACACATTGTTTATCAACTTTGCAATTAGTTTGTACCCAGGAGATTTGTAGAATACTCTCAAGCAGAGATTTTATTTTAAATGCATTTCCAAATGGCAGGAGGCTTTTAATCCATTGGTGCACAATGGGAAGATATATTTCTGGCCTCTGATGCTGTGAAGAAATAGCCATTAAGGCCATTAAGAGTTGTGATGGATGTGGACTCTAATGCATGAAAGTGCTCTGGATGCTGAGAGGAATCGGTTTGTTCAGTTGCATTTTCTGCCGTTAGTTTCTCCAGTGGTTTCCTCCACATCTTCCATTTCACGGTGGCCAGGTATCCTGCGATGGTAGGAACCGTGTCCACGCTCACTCTCGTCTCCATTCATCCCTGACACAATCGGAAGAGGGCCAAGGACGGCTGTGGGGGCCAAGTGCTGCAGCGGGGAGAGCTGCTGCCTTACAGCGCTTGCAGCGCCGGAGACCCCGGTTCGATCCCGACTACGGCCGCTGTCGGCACGGAGTTTGCGCGTTCTCCCCTGCGTGACCTGCGTGGGTTTTCTCCGAGGTCTTCGGTTTCCTCCCACACTCCAAAGACGTGCAGGTTTGTAGGTTAATTGTTGTAAATGTCATTTGTTCCTAGTGCGTGCAGGATAGCGTTAACGTGCGGGTTGGTGTGGACCTGGTGGGCCGAAGGTCCTGTTTCCATGCTGTATCGCTAAACTAAACACCAAACTAAAGTCAATGGATATTTTTAAGGCAGAGATAGATAAGATTCTTGATTAGTAAGGGGATTAGGGGTTATGGGGAGAAGGCTGGAGAATGGGATTAGGATGGAGAGATGGATCAGACATGCTTGAATGGCAGGGGTAGACTTGATTCTTCTCCTATCACATGAACCTATGAACAAAGCAGAACGACTGACCTGGACCTAATAGCAACCACGCAGTACCATGGACAGCTCCACTCTAGGCCTTAAGAACTTATGAAGTTCTCTGCATGACTATGTGACTCTGACCTCTGCATGACTATGTGACTCTGACCTCCTGTTCCTCGGTCCTGCCCTCATGCTGTGAGCTACTCCTGGGAGCATCGGCAACCGTTGTGGCACTGAAGGAGGCCATTCGACCCATCAATTCCCGTTCCATTCAGCCCCATTTCCTCCCCCCCCCCCCCCCCAACATTTTGCACACTCCTGCAAAGTACTTCCCTTCCACCTCACTTGTGGAAGATCTGATTGATTGAGCTTCCACTGCCCCACAGATAGTGAACCCCCAATGTATAAGCCCCCCGACTCTCACTCTGTAGAAGGCTCTCGACCCGAAATGTCACCTAGTCCTTTTCTCCAGAGATGCTGTCTAACCCACTGGAGTTATTCCAGCTTTTTGTGTTTATCCCCAATTTATGATACGATACGATAGAACTTTATTTATCCCAGGAGGGAAATTGGTCTGCCAACAATCATAAAAACACAACAAGATATGTGAAACATGAAATTAAAGTGATGGGTGGAAAATCCAGGATTTGGGATGTGCAAAGATTGGGGAGGGGGAATGGGAGTCAGTCTACCCCACAACAGAAGGGGGAGGAGTTGTACAGTTTCATAACTGCAGGGAAGAAGGATCTCCTGTGGCGTTATGCGCTGCATCTTGGTGGAACCAGTCTGTTGCTGAAGGTGCTCCTCAGGTTGACCAGTGTGTCATGGAGGGGGTGAGCTGTATTGTCCAGGATGCTCTGCAGTTTGAGGAGCATTGTTATCAGCACAGTTCGAGGTCAATGGTTTCTTTTCCTCTCTGCCTCACGTTCTCTGACATCCGTCACGTTCAGTCTGTGGTGCAGAAGACCCACGTCGGACTTTCAGAGAGGTTTTTTACACGGTTGGTTGCCCTGGGGGCTAAACCGACCGTGGCCGTTGCCATGGAAACGGGGATTACGCTGTGTGGTTTTGCTCGGGTGGCTGAAATTCACTGAACATTGACAGAGTGGCAGAGTCCTCGGCTCACGAGCGAGGCTGTGTTCATGCAGGGGGACACACACCGTGCCGTGAGCACGCTCCAGGATATTAGTGCAGTCCTATTCCATGGTCAAAGAGCAGCAATGCTTCTTGCTGCTCAAAGCATCGTGGAAATGTTCAACACAGAACTAGTGTACACAGAACATGGGCAGCACGGTGGCGCTGCCTTACAGAGCCAGAGACCCGGGTTCGATCCTGACCACGGGTGCTGTCTGTGCGGAGTTTGTACGTTCTCCCCGTGACCTGCGTGGGTTATCTCCGGGTGCTCCGGTTTCCTCCCTGTAGATGATATGTGTATACACCTTGAATTGATAGTGACGATGTCCATGCTAACCACTCCCCCACCAGTTAGTATAATTGTAACCCACACGCCCCTAGCTCTCTCTCTGGTGATCATGACAGACCACGTACGGTTAGGGCAATAATGTGTGATTAATAAAGTAGCGAAGATCTAATGGTATCCGTGAATCTACTTTACATGGTGTCAGAGGTTCTCCTTCCTGCGTCTCCAGTTTATCGAGTTTTATTTTCTTAGTCGCCAGTACAATGCTCCTCGGTGACAGAGGGCAAGCCCTCCGCCGGGCTCCAGACCGCGTCAACGCTGTCCGAATTGTAACTTTGTTTCGCACCGTGCTAATGTCTGCCCGGCGTTGGGGAAAACCTGTAATTTCTGCAACAAGCCCAACCATTTCTCGGCGGCATGCCGTTCCCGACGTTCCCGTGGGAACCCTGCACAGCCACAGCAGAAACCGTCTCGCTACTTGACACGTAATGATACCGCGTCTGGTTCCCATCTCCAGCATGATGAACTCCCCCTGTCTGACTCTGGCTCTTCTCAGAGCGAACTGAGTGTGTTTTCCTTGCGAGGTGCAGCTGCTCTGATAACAGACCCGACCGTCCGAGTCACGGTGAATGGCACGGCCTTCTCTGCTAAGGTGGACACGGGGGGCTGCTGCTAATGTTATTCAACAAGCCTGTTCAGGAAGATAAGAAATAATGAGCTCGTTTCCACAGACAGTGCTGTTTTGCGTGCCTATGGGGGTGGCGTACTTGTTCCTGTGGGGAGGGCCACTCTCCACTGCAAGGTGCTGAAGACCTCTCGGCCCCTCTCTTTCTTCCTGCTAGACGGTAAATGAGCCCCCCTGCTCGGCGTGGAGGCCTGCCAGGACCTCGGGTTGGTGAGCTTCCACAGTGATGTCCACCTGGTAGAGGCACCCCTGAACCCGCTGGCCGAATTCCCAGACCGGTTTGCCTCGAAGCTGGGGAAGTTGCCCTGCAGCTACAAGATTGCCCTCGATCCCGACGTTACGCCGGTCGTCCGTCCCCCGCACCGCGTGTCCTTTGCCATGAGGGGCAAGGTCGAGTCTACTCTTCTCGAGATGGTGGCCACGGGCATCCTGGCGCCAGTCACGGACTCCACCCGGTGGGTTTCTACTATGGTTTTCACTGCGAAGAAAGACAAGAGCGAAATACGGATCTGCATCAACCCTAAGGACTTGAACTTGGCCATCAGGCGCCCGCACTATCCCATGCGGACGGTGGAGGATGTTGCTGCACCGGTCGGCCCTGCCACCGTGTTCTCGGTTCTTGATGCCAAGAGTTCGTTCTGGCAGATACCTCTAGACGAGCGATCCTCGCACCTGACGACCTTCAGCACGCCTTTCGGCAGGTATTGCTTCCTCCGCATGCCTTTTGGGATCAACTCTGCCAGCGAGGTGTTCCAAAGGACCATGGAACAACTGTTTGCTGGGCTTCCATGTGCCATCATTGTCGACGACATCCTGGTCTACGGGAAGAATGTTGCTGAGCACGATTACCACCTTCGCCAGGTGCTGCAGTGGGCCCGGGAGGTCAACCTGAAGCTCAACCCGAAGAAGTGCCGATTCCGGGTTTCTGAGGTCACCTACATGGGGCATGTCTTCACAGCATCAGGGCTGAAGCCCGACCCGCAGAAGACGGCCGCAATATCCGAGATGCCTGCACCTGCGGACGTGCCTGGCCTACAGCGCTTCTTGGGCATGGTCAACTACCTGGGAAAGTTCATCCCCGACCTGAGTGAACTGAGCGCCCCTCTGAGGGACCTGGTGAAAACGGACACTGCCTGGGCCTGGTTCCCGCAACATCAGAAAGCATTTGACACCCTCAAATCCAAGCTCCAACGCTGAAGTACTTTGACCTCCATCGCTCCATCGTTCTCACATGTGATGCATCTAAGTTTGGCCTCGGGGCCGCCTGCCTGCAGATCCATGACGGGGTGCAACTGCCTGTATCCTACGCATCCCGCACAATGACGACCGCTGAACAACGCTATGCCCAGATTGAAAAGGAGCTGCTGGCTGTTGTCTTTGCCTGCTCTAAATTCAAGGACTATATCCTGGGCAACTGCTTCACTGTCGAGATGGGCCACCAGCCTCTGGTCACCATCCTCAACAAGCCGATACACATGGCCTCCTCCCGGCTCCAGCGCATGATGCTCCAGCTACAACGCTTCACATTCACAGTGGTTTATCACAAGGGCAAGGACATTGCCCTACTTGCAACAGCCTCGCTCCACAGCAACAGCGGCAGCCGCTCCTGCAGCAGCCAGCTGCTGACCTGACATGGTCTGCGCTGGCAACCGACATCTTCGAGTGGCACGGAAAGCACTTCCTGGTGCTTGTCGACTCTTACTCCAGCTGGTTTGAAGTTGACCAGCTCCACTCCCTCTCTTCCTCCGCGGTCATCGAGAAGTTGCGCCGCCACTTTGCCACCTTCGGGTCTCCGGCCAGCCTGCAGTCGGACAACGGCAGCCAGTTCACCAGTGCCGAATTCCACGCTTTTGCCGAACGATGGAACTTTCATCATTACACCAGCAGCCCGGAATACCCGCAGAGCAACGGACTGGCCAAGCGCACGGTCCGCAGTGCTAAAGGATTGTTGGAACGTTGCCGCCTATCCCGCTCCGACATCTACCTGGCCCTGCTGAACCTCCGCAACATCTCCCGCGGCCATGCCCTGGGCTCCCCGGCTCAGCGACTCATGTCCCGAGTCACGAGGCCCACGGTCCCGGTGTCTCAGCAGTCCCTGTGTCCTTAAACCTGCCTTGGTCCGGAAACGCATTGCCCAAAAACACGGTATACAGAAGCGTTCCCACGACAGGTCCTGCCGTGTCCTCCGCCCTCTTCTCCCCGGCCAGGTCGTCCGTATGAGGTCCACTTCTGGCCGTTCCAAGCTGGCCGTGGTCGTCGGCTCTGCCGGTTCCCCTCGTTCGTACCTTGTCAACCACGACGGCAGGGTGTACCGCCGGTCCCGCCAGCATCTCCGGCTCGTGAACGAACCTCTCCCTCCCCCGGCGGCTCCGTATGCCCCCCCGCTGCCAGTTTCGCGGCCTAGTGCCTTGCGCGTTCCTCTGTGGTCCTCCCCTCCTCCTTCTCCTGTCCGCCTCCCGGCTGCGGTCCCGCTTTCTCCGGCTTCCTCGCCCTTCTCTTCGCCGTTCCCCCCCCCCCCGATGCCCTCATCGCCCAGGGGTTCTCCTGTCCGTAGCCCCCACCATGCCCCGGCGTCGTCCCCGCTTGTTCCCGTCGGGGAAGGAGGTGATGGCGAGGTTCGGACCCGGTCTGGTCGCCTGGTCAGGCCGCCGGTCCGTTACGGCGATTACGTGTGATTCTGTATTCCCGTGCTTTACTGTTTGCATTCACCCTAGCGCATGAGACGTGGTCGCCCTGTCACTCACTGTTTGTTTTGGTAGAGGAAGGATGTAGATGATATGTGTATACACCTTTAATTGATAGTGACGATAGCCATGCTAACCACTCCCCCACCAGTTAGTATAATTGTAACCCACACGCCCCTAGCTCTCTCTCTGGTGATCGTGACAGACCACCTACAGCTAGGGCAATAATGTGCGATTAATAAAGTAGTGAAGATCTAATGGTATCTGTGAATCTACTTTACACTCCCACACTCCAAAGATGTACAGGTTTGTAGGCTAATTGCCTTTGGTAAAAAAGTGTAAATTGACCCGAGTGAATGTAGGATAGTGATAGTATACGGGGTTCGCTGGTCAGTGCGGACTCGGTGGGCCGAAGGGCCTGTTTCCACCCTGTATCTCTAAACGAAACTAAACTAAACTAAACGAATTAAACTAAACTGGTCCTGGCAACCCATCAAGCTAAACTAAGTTTAGCTGAGGTAACTGTGAGAGCCTGTATGTTGGGTAATTGCACGTACCTATTCTCAAGACCGAGACAGAGGGGAATGAATCCGAAACGTCAACGTCAAACAAACTTTATTGTCATTTAGAAATACATCGATATATGCAATTCCAAACGAAATTCCGTTGCATTTGGCTCCCCGTGCCACACGATAATAAACAGAAGGATAAAATGGATAAAAGGATAAAATGGATAAAAGGATAAATAGACAATGGTGGCAGCCCATTACATGGCATTCAGGAGTCTGATGGCTCGTGGGAAGAAGCTGTGGAGGAACCTTGATGTTCTGCTCCTTATGCTACGATATCTATTGCCCGAGGGCAGCAGAGTGAACAGTCCGTGATGGAGATGTGTGGGGTCTTTTATGAAATGGGTCGTGTGAAGGAGAGAACGGTGCAGTAGTTTAGTTTTGTTCAGAGATACAGCGCAGAAACAGGCCCTTCGGCCCACCGAGTCCGCGCCGACCAGCGATCCCCCGCACGCTAACACTATCCTACACACTCGAGGGACAATGTACAATTTTACCGAGCCAATTAGCCTACGACCCTGTACGTCTTTGGAGTGTCGGACCTCGGAAAAAACCCACACGTGCCGTGGGGAGAACGTACAAACTTCGTACAGACAGCATCCGAGGTCAGGATGGATCCCGGGTCTCTGGCGCTGCGAGGTACCATCTCTACCGCTGCGCCACTGTGCAGTAATCGTCAGATTCGATGATTCTTTTAGTGGTCAGTTTATTTTCTGCCAATACTTGCGTTTTCCGGTGCTGGATGTACTTCTTCAAACTTGCATGAAGTTGCAGCTTACATGCTGATGGAGGTTGCAGACGGAGGAGTGTGTCATTCAACCATTGCCTTCCACAGAAGAGCATCTGCCAACCTCCAGAAGTGAGATGGATGTACAGCTGCGGGTGAAGAATCGCTGGGGTGTGGGGGACGAGTGGGAGAATGGGACCGAGTAGATTGGGATCAATGAGCCAGTGATAAACAGCAACTGTGAGGCAGATACTTTGTTTAGCATGACCGAAATTCCGTCATATTTCTATTATCCTTGCCGCTTATTTGCCAAAGCATGGAAGAGCAGGGACGTCATGCCAGAACCATATAAAATGCTAGTCAGCCAGCATTTGGAGACTGTTCCGGTCATCGTGCTTCAGGACGGACGTTATAGGCAGAGATGCAGAGAGAGATACAAGGATGTTGCCGGGGCTGGAGGGTTTAAATTGTGAGACACTACTTAGCTGGAGTTGTTTCAGAATAAAAGAGGCTATAGGGCGAACAAGAAAAAGATTCAAAATGGGTGCAGAGGAGATTTACGAGGATGTAGCCAGGACTCGAGGGCTTGAGCTAAAGGGAGAGGTTGAGCAGGCTCGGACACTATTCCTTGGAGCGCAGGAGGATAAGGGTTCATCTTATAGAAGTGTACAAAATCATGAGAGGACTAGATCAGGTTGACGCACAGAATCTTTTGCCCAGAGTAGGGGAATCAAGAACCAGAGGACATAGGTTTAGGGTGGGGGGGGGGGGGCAAAGATTTAATAGGGGTGTGGGGGGTAACCTTTTTACACAAAGTGTGGCGGGTGTATGGATCTAGCTGCCAGAGGAGTTAATTGAGGCAGGGACTATCGCAAAGTTTAAGAAACATTTAGACAGGTACATCGATCGGATGCGTTCAGTTGGATATTGTTCAATTTCAAGCAGGTGGGACTGGTGTCGATGGGACATGTTGGTCAATGTGGGCTGGTGGGCCTGTTTCCATGCTGTATGACCCTGTGACTCTATTGGCAAGGGCAGTCAAAGGACAGCAGAGATGCTGTCTCACCAAAAATAGACGCAAAAAGGGGGTGTAAGATTGCAACCTTCACGTGGCCCGCCCTGTTTCGACTAATGCAATCAACTCGACGTGCACAAACGGAAGATCAAATAGAACACGTTGTCCGACAACTTTAGGCTGTGCACGCCACACGAAACAAGAGGAAGAAGAAGACACGAAAAGCTGGAGTAACTCCTGCTGATGTTCTGCAGCATCTCTGCAGAACAGGAATAAGCGATGTTTCGGGTCAAGAGTCAAGGGTGTTTTATTGTCATGTGTCCCAGATAAAACAATGAAATTCTTACTTGCTGCAGCCACAACAGAATATGTAAACATAGTAGACTGGAAACAATATGATAAACGAGAGAAAAAAAAATTAATACCCACAAGTACACACATACATATAATATATATATATATAACCACATACATACAGTATATATACACACACAATTCTCATAAAACAAACAATAGACATATTAATAATAATAATAATAATAATAATAATAATAGTCTATGTTGTTAGACTATTATTAGAGTTTATTTGAGGTTGTAATGTTTAATAGCCTGATGGGTGCAGGGAAGAAGCTGTTCCTGAACCTGGACGCTACAGTTTTCAGGCTCCCGCACCTTCTTCCCAAAGGCTGGGGTGAAATGAGTGTGTGGCCAGGATGGTGTGGGTCTCTGGTGATGCTGGCTGCCTTTTTGAGGCAGTGACCCCGATAAATCCCTTCGATGGTGGAGAGGTCAAAGCCGGTGATGGGCTGTGCAGCGGTCACGACCTTTTGCAGGCTTTTCCGCTCCCGGGTGATCAAGTTGCCAAACCAGGCCATGATGCAACCTGTCAATATGCTCTCTACTGTGCACCTGGAGAAGTTCAAGAGAACACCCTTTGACATATTGAATCTCCGTAATCTTCTCAGGAAGTAGAGGCGTCGATATGCTTTATTTATAATTGCATCAATGTGCTGGGACCAGGAAAGATCTTTGGAAATATGCACGCCCAGGAATTTGATGTTTTTGACCCTCTCCACCATCATCCCGTTGATATAAACAGGATTGTGGGTCCGCATCCTTCCTCTTCCAAAGTCCACAATCAGTTCCTTGGTTTTACTGATGGTGTGAGCCAAGTTGTTGTGCTGGCACCATTTTGTCAATCGGTCGATCTCACTTCTATACTCTGACTCACCTTCATCTGTAATTCATCCAACAACAATGGCAGGGCTGCCAACTCTCACGCTTTCAGCGTGAGAATCACGCCTTGGAGCTATTTCTCACGCCCTCACGCTCATGACCGAGTTCTCACGCTTAGTTCAGTCCCTGCGCCAGTTTGTCCCTTTGCGCCAGCCTGCCAGCGATCTGTGCGGTCTGGGGAAGCGCGTCGGTTGACGGCTGTGAGTAACGTTGTGTCTCTTTTCTCTTTGGTCGAATGTGCAGCTGCCAAAAAAAAACCAGGTGAAACAGTTGTCAAACATGGGGGGGGGGGGGTGTGACGAGCACAGTGCGGCCAAGCATCTAGGACAGGGTTCGGACTATGGGCACACGGCCTGTTTCCGCGGGGGCCCGACCTGGAACAGAAGCCACTACCACCCCCTCCCCTCAACACTAGCGGGCAGCAGCAACAGCAACGCTCTCACTGCAAGTTGCTTCAATTAAACCTCTCCCTCTTCCTTCTCCCCCCTTCTCCCTCTCAATACCTTCCCCGCCCACCACTCATTCTGTTGCAGGCGAGCCGACCTGGGAACTGCGGCCAGTCCCTGGGACCTGAGCTGGCCTGGGAACGGCAGCCGGTCCCTGGGCACATAGAATGCCAACTTGATCAGTATGGAGAAATTGGGCCAGCCATGTACATGTTGTATAACTGCCTCTATGCAGATCTGAATGGGCTTAGAATTAACATTTAAGCAAAATTGCCCTCATGTTCCCCATTTTGATTCTTGAGGTTAATATCCCTTTCCTCTGTTAACAGCGTTAAAATATTTATGAGGTCGAGTCAGGAAAGGGACATGTTATTTTTTTTTAGTTTGCTTTAATTTGTTATTTGATTTTTTGTTGACCTCCATAATTTCTGAAATAGTCTTAAAGTAACTTAACTGTTATAAAGCAGTAATAAGTGATTTTTGTCCAAACAATTGGAACTTGCACAAAAAGTTTGAATTATTAGCAAGGCTGCCAACTCTCACGTATTGAGCGTGAGACTCGCGCATTTCACAAAATTCTCATGCTCTCACGCTGATCACAAAATTATATAATGAGAATAGGACCTGTGTTGCTTAACAAATAGTGTAGGAAGGAATTGCAGATGCAGGTTTAAACTGAAGATAGACACTAAAAACTAGGAAAAGACTCAGCAGGACAGGCAGCATCTCTGGAGAGAAAGAATGGGTGATGTTTCGAGTCGAGACCATTCAGCCTGAAGAGGTTGAAAACCAGCCATAAAACACAATGACTGGACATGTGTGTTATCCAACTAAGGGCAGAAATCAGAATCATGTGTTCATCTTTATTCACGTGACACCATAATAAATATATTACATCAAAAATTATTTAATGGGGTGGCACGGTGGCGCAGCGGTAGAGTTGTTGCCTTACTACCACAAGGATAGCAGGATACTGAGTTGGCTGCTCATCCAACTCAGTATCCTGTACCTGCCTTCTCTCCATACCCCCTGATCCCTTTAGCCACAAGGGCCACATCTAACTCCCTCTTAAATAAAGCCAATGAACTGGCCTCAACTACCTTCTGCGGCAGAGAATTCCACAGACTCACCACTGTGTGAAAAAAGATCTTCTCATCTCGGTCCTAAAAGACATCCCCCTTATCCTTAAACTGTGACCCCTTGTTCTGGAGTTCCCTGCATCTAGCCTGTCCAACCCCTTAAGAATTTTGTAAGTCTCTATAAGATCCCCCCTCAATCTCCTAAATTCCAGCGAGTACAAGCCGAGTCTATCCAGTCTTTCTTCATATGGAAGTCCTGCCATCCCAGGAATCAGTCTGGTGAACCTTCTCTGTACTCCCTCTATGGCAAGAATGTCTTTCCTCTGATTAGGAGACCAAAACTGTACGCAATACTCCAGGTGTGGCCTCACCAAGACCCTGTACAACTGCAGTAGAACCTCCCTGCTCTTGTACTCAAATCCTTTTGCTATGAATGCCAACATACCATTCGCTTTCTTCACAGCCTGCTGCACCTGCATGCCTACTTTCAATGATTGGTGTACCATGACACCCAGGTCTCGTTGCATCTCCCCTTTTCCTAATCGGCCACCATTCAGATAATAATCTACCCTCCTGTTTTTGCCACCAAAGTGGATAACCTCACATTTATCCACATTATACTGCATCTGCCATGCATTTGCCCACTCACCCAACCTATCCAAGTCACCTTGCAACCTCCTAGCATCGTCCTCACAGCTAACACTGCCCCCCAGCTTCGCGTCATCCGCAAACTTTGTGTCATCCGCAAGTTTCTTGCATATCCGAAAGAAGTGCAGGTTTGTAGGTTAATTGGCTTCTGTAAATTGTCCCTGGCGTGCTGGACGGGATTTGTGTATGATAGATTGCTGGTCAGTGTGGACCTGGTGGGTGGAGGGGCCTGTTTCCATTTATATTTTTACATATATATCTTAATTTCATTGAACCATATATGATTGAATATGTGGCGTTATTTTCGTCTAGTTTCTATATTCAAAGGGTAAGGTTGAATCCGTCTGAAGAAGGGTTTCGGCCCGAAAAGTTACCTATTTCCTTCGCTCCATAGATGCTGCCTCACCCACTGAGTTTCTCCAGCAATGTTGTCTACCTTCGATTCTCCAACAACTGCAGTTCCTTCTTGAACAAGGTTGATTGATTTATTTGTGCAGAACAGTGATGGAAGTCTGAATTTTGCTTTGTTTCTCTGAGTTTTGCTCTATATATATGCATAACAGCATGAATATAATCTGATTTCCATACATGAATATAGTCATTGATGTGCTGCACCTGTTGAGCAGAGCTTGGCTCTAATGTGGAATGTAATTAGGAATGTAATTTAGCCTAATCTTATTCATACCTAATCCAATTTAAAGCATAAATGTTGCATTCAAGTGTAAGTTAAAAGACTCGCTACAGTATGCACCAGATTGCACAATTTCAAGCCGAAAATGTAAAAGCTCCTTACCCTCCCCCTTGGTCGCTACGCTCCCTCGCAATTTCTCATTCTCAACTCTCACCCAATGTTGGCAGCCCTGAAAATGGTGTCGGCGGCGAACTTGAAGATGGAGTTCACACTCTGTCCACTCAGTCTGAAGTAGGGTTGAGACTGAGAGTCGGGGTCAAGCTCACCATTCCGATTAGTCCAAAATAGGGACCAGCAGAGCATCCCTTGTAGCCAGGGTACGGAGGGCAAGGGGCACCGCCACTCCACCTAGGGTCCATAGGGGGAGGAGTGGCTCTGCTGTCAGCGACTGAAGGACCGGGTGACGGGGTCTAGGGAGTGGGCAGGGCCGAAGATGTCCTGGTTGGGTTGCCCCTAGGCCTGGCCAAGCTGGCCATCCGCCAGTCACGGCGCCAGGCGGAAGAGGGCTTTGCCCTTTACCGGGGTAACGTCAGCACCCGATTGGTGTTAGAGCGGGTGGTGTTATTTGTAACATTGTTGTTTGGAATTTAGTGTCTGAATCATTTTGTAATATGGTAGTGGGTGTGTCACCACGATTTTAGTTTTTGTATCGTGTTTGAAAATAAATAAGTTATTTAAAAAATAAAAAAAATAAAACATTCTGATCAGTCGATCAGAGTATGACTTGCTCTGATCATTATTTTTTAATAAGCAGCCGACTTCCCAAACATCACACCTTGGCTCTTGGCGGTGACATTCTACTGTCAGCAAGCCATGGGAAGGGTGCCAAAAATTCACAGCTTTTGCCAACAACCCATCAATCAACCAATTTACTGTAGCAGTCTGGCTCATTTGGCAGCTTTACAAGAGCCAGATGCATAAGCATTCAGGGCTGTGGCAACCTTCGCGGTCACTGGAGGTGGTCTCATTTTGCTGGTGTCAGGCCAGTCGCTCGCCAATTAATGACAATGTCCTCTCGCTGAGTGAAAATGTCTTTCTCCGGTTCCCCAGGGTAGACGTGCTCTTCTGCCGTGAGAATGACTTTGTGTGCAGTCATCTCCAACCCCATGAGAACTGCATCAGGTTCCTCCTTCTGTTCTCTTCAATGTTCTCCACGCCGTCCCAGGAAAATAGACTCTGCGATGGAGGGGTCACTTCCAAAGGTTTAGACTTTAGAGATACAGTGCGGGTCCACACTGACCAGCAATCTATCATTAGACTTTAGAGATACAAACCTGCACGGATTTGGAGTGCGGGAGGAAACCGGAGCATACAGAGAAAAGCAACACGGTCACAGGGAGAAGGTACAAACTTGCCCAGACAGCACGTTGAAGTCAGGATCAAACCCAGATCTTCAGGCAGCAGCTCTACCACCGTGCCACTGTGCCGCCCCTATCTAAAAAGGCAGCATCTCTGGGTGATGTTTCGACCCGAAACATCACCCAGAGATGCTGCCTTTTCTGCTGAGTTACTCCAGCATTTTGTGTCTATCTAAAACCGATTTAGACTTATTATTGCCATGTGCACTGAGATAGAGTGAAAAGCTTTATTTCACATGCTCACCAATTAAATCAGATAATATTACTAGACTAAGTGGGGCCCGTTGGGTCCCAGCTTCACACAGGAGGGCTGGTCACCAACGCAATATTCCACCCTTCCACCAATTCCAATATTGCTCGCAAGTGGGGGGGGGGGGTTCTGTTGCGCTGGTATGGGTGTTGCGGGCCAAAGGTACTGGTTTCCAGAGGGCTAGTATAGACATTGTGGGCCGAATGGATTCTTGGGCTGGCAGCCAACTGTTGCAATGATTTTAAAAGCCAAGCCAAGTAAAAACAATTTGGCTGCAGCCACCCGACAACCAAAATTCATTTTGTGAACACAAACTCTTTAAAAAGGTGCGGCAAACAATTGGGCTGCAGCCACCCGACAACCAAAATTCATTTTGTGAACACAAACTCTTTAAAAAGGTGCGGCAAACAATTGGGCTGCAGCCACCCGACAACCAAAATTCATTTTGTGAACACAAACTTTTTTAAAAAGGCAAACAATTTGGCAGCTGCCACATCAAGGGGACTCACCGTGGAGTAGACATATGTTCAGTGTTATTCACAGCTCAGAGAGCCATGATCCTCTCACTTCCTGGGTCTGGCAGAGACTGAGTGTGGCACGACACTTCCGGGTTTTATAGTCCCTCCCCTTCCCCCCTGCCGCCAGCGGGGGGAGCAGAGAGAACAGAGAGAATGGGGAATTTTTTTATAACATTAATATCTCTCTCATTTTTCATCGATGGGAAAAATCCTCTGATCCCAGAAGGCGGAGGGGGGCTCTGAGCAAGGTGGCCAAAAATGACGGCAGTAGGTGGCGGCTTTCTCTTGGAAATCGCAGCACAGTGGGCCAAAAGCGGTCAAGATCAGACTTTTATTAATATAGATAGAGATAGATAAATAGATAGATAGATACATAAGTAGAATCGAGCCAAACTCAAGTACAACAGTCGGACCGAAATGAAAGATACAGCGAGCGGGATATAGTTCTCAGCATTGTCACGCACGAGTTCCAGACACCATGCCCAATGTCATAGAAACATAGAAAATAGGTGCAGGAGGAGGCCATTTGGCCCTTCGAGATAGCACCGCCATTCATTGTGATCATGGCTGATCGTCCCCTATCAATAACCCGTGCCTGCCTTCTCCCCATATCCCTTGATTCCACTGGCCCCTAGAGCTCTATCCAACTCTCTCTTAAATCCATCCAGTGATTTGGCCTCCACTGCCCTCTGTGGCAGGGAATTCCATAAATTCTCAACTCTCTGGGTGAAAACGTTTTTTCTCACCTCAGTCTTAAATGGCCTCCCCTTTATTCTAAGACTGTGGCCCCTGGTTCTGGACTCGCCCAACATTGGGAACATGTCAATAGACAATAAACAATAGGTACAGGAGTAGGCCATTCGGCCCTTTGAGCCAGCACCGCCATTCAATGTGAAAATTGATCATCCCCAATCAGTACCCCGTTCCTGCCTTCTCCCCACATCCATTTCCCACCTCACTTCCACTCCACCTAATACAGGTCCAACCACACTCCCAACCCCCAAAGGCCAGGCCATGATCTCCTGATTTCGCCTGAACCACTGAACAGCCAGTTCTATCGTATCGTGTCATAGGGCTCGAAGGGCCGAATGGCCTAACTACTACACTTATTGTCTATTGTCTACATCATATATCCCAATATTCTGATACTCAAGTCACCAATCACCGATTCACTGCCTCCATGCCCCAATTCCCATTCTCCACTTTTCCTGTCATAGTCATGGTGGCCCAGGGAAATTGGATGACCATTCTCTTACTATCCACCTATTTGGCTGTGCCCCAGCCTAATGAAACTCTGAGACCTCCACATCCCAGAAAACCTATCGCCAGCTACTAACTTGTGCAGGAAACATCTTACTGGGCTGCATGTTATGGCCTGATGGAACATTCACAATAATTGCGACACCAAAATAATAATTTTCATGAGAATATATTGTTTCTGATATTATTCTTTAATTTGTGCTTTACTTTCAGCCATTCATTTTTTGGAGATTTCATGGGATTTTTTTTGTATGCTTCATTGTCACCTTCCCCGAGCTAACGATGATCTATTTTACATTTTCCTTGATTTTCGTCCCCTTTGTGGTCTCGCTTTCACACCTAACTTTCCACATCTCTGTGTCTCCCTCTCCCCTGACTCGCGGTCTGTAGGAGGTTCTCGACCCTGAACATCACCCGCTCCTTCTCTCCAGAGATGCTGCCTATCCCGCTGAGTTACTCCAGCATTTTGTGTCTCTCCCAGCTACTAACGCGACCCTCATCAAGGCAGGTGGGACATGTTGGTCCGCGTGGGCACATTGGGCCAAAGTTGCCTGTTTCCACACGCTAAGACTCGAGGAGTCCCTTATCCCACCAGTGAAACGTGCAGCTGAGGATCTTGCTGCAACACCAATCTCATATCCATAACTTGTTGGAGCAGAATTAGGCCATTCGGCCCATCAAGACTACTCCGTCATTCAATCATGGCTGATCTATCTTTCCCTCTCAACCCCATTCTCCTGCCTTCTGCCCCTAACCTCGGACCCCACTTGGACGGACAACCCATTTTAAAAACAAAAATTATTTGTGTGTTGTTTTGGGTCGACTGAAACCTTCATTGAGTCTAGATCAAGAGTCATACAGGAATGGGCAAAAAGCAAGATCATAGATCACGAGGATCAAAAATTCCCCTTTGGTAAGTGCCACCTTTAAAGGTATGCTGATGGACTGTGGTTAAATGAGCACGTTAACAATCTGTGTGTAAAAAATCATAAGGAATAGATCGGGTAGATGCTCAATGTCTCTTGCCCAGAGTAGCGGAATCGAGGACCAGGGGAAATAGGTTTAAGGTGAAGGGGAAAAGATTTAATAGGAATCTGAGGGGCAACGTTTTCACATAAAGGATGGTGGGCGTATGGAACAAGCTGCCAGAGGAGGTAGTTGAGGCTGAGACTATCCCAACATTTAAGAAGCAGTTGGACAGGTACGTGGATAGGACAGGTTTGGAGGGAAATGGACCAAACGCAGGCAGGTGGGAATAGTGTAGCTGGGACATGTTGGCCATTGTGGGCAAGTTGGGCCGAAGGGCCTGTTTCCACACTGTATCATTCTATGACTCTATAACAATCCTTGGATATAAGCTCAACCCATACCATGCTGCTGAGGAGTTTCAATTACATTTTTGTTTTGGTATAGGTTTACTATTGTCACATGTACCGAGGCGCAGTGACGAGCTTTCCTATGCAGGCTATCCAATTAAATCAGATAACACTCAGTTCAGTTCAGTTTAAGTACAGTGAAAAGCTTTTGTTACGTGCTGACCGGGTGCCCAGATCTGTAAAAGTGAATAAATTAAATACTGCGTACATTGCTTCCTGTTGTTTATGTTTACTGGGAGCAATGTTTGACTCAATCAGTTAATCCCATTCAGCCCAATTCTGTGAGATCAGACTATATTAATATCTGTTCTCACACTGCATGACTCTATGACTGTGTAACATTGTGAGAGAAATAGATAGGGTAGACATTCAGAACCTTTTCCTCAGGGTGGAAATGTCAAAGGTTTGAAGGCCGAGCTGTAAGGTCAGTGGGGTAAAATTTAGAGATAGGTAGCGCAAGGTTTTTGCGCAGAGAGTGGTGGGCGCCTGGAATGCGCTGTCAGGGGAGGTGGTGGTGGAGGTTTAGTTTAATTTAGAGATACAGCGCGGAAACAGGCCCTTCGGCCCACCGTGTCCACACCGACCAGCGATCCGAGCACACTCACACTGCGCTACACACTAGGGACAATTTATATTTCAACCAAGCCGATTAACCTACAAAACTGTACGCCGTTGGAAACATGGAAACATAGAAACATAGACAATAGGTGCAGCAGTAGGCCATTCGGCCCCTCGAGCCAGCACTGCTATTCAACACGATCATGGCTGATCATCCAGAATCAGTACCCTGTCGATCAATTAATTCATCAGGCAGATGGAGTGTGGGAGGAAACCAAAGATCTCAGAGAAACCCACGCAGGTCACGAGGAGAGCATGCAAACTCCGTACAGACAGCACCCGTAGTCGGGATCGAACCCCAGTCTCTGGCGCTGTAAGGCAGTGGGTCTACCACTATGCCACCATGCCACACTTTGTACGGCAGGTGTGACGGTGACGTTTAAGAAGCTTTTAGATGGTCTCCTTTTATCAACTTTTTACAAGCATATGGTGCAACATAACATAACCTTAGAAATTAAATGGTTTAGAACCGGATGACGGATGGGCAAAAAATAATACGAGATAGGTAGATCTCTCCTAATCTTTCTTTTCTTTACTTTCTCCTTTTCTTTCAATCTTTTAACTTCTCATCTCTATCCTTTATTTATTTTGCTTTCTGTTTCTACTCGCTTGACTATCTATTCCGACACTCTTTATTTCTTTTTTCTCTCACTGTTCTTTTATTATTAAATCAAAAGTACGAAGTTGTACAAGAATGGAAATATGTATGTATGTATGTATTAGGCACTCAAGTACCACACTATTGTACTTACTTCTAACAAAAATAAACAAACAATAAGAAGCTTTTAGATAGGCAGATGGATTTGCAAGGAATGGATGGGGTTTGGAAAGCATGCAGGCAGGGGAGACTAGTTGAAACTGGCATCGTGTTCAGCACAGACAATGTGGGCTGAAGGGCCTGCATCTCAGCTGCACTGTCCTATGTTTCAGCTCGCTGGAGCTGGGAGGCAGCTCTGTGCTGCTCATCTAATTCAGAGGCAAGTGAGTCACAGGTCAAATTATTAACAGGGACTGACCATTCTGCAGTTAGTTAGCTCCATCCCACAAGTGAACACAAGCACATGCAATCAATGAGCAGCAACCAGTATCCAGAAAAATATGCGCTCATCAAATCACTTCTTAATTACGACTAATTGGGTTTGATGAATCAGCCCATATCCATTTACTCCAGTGCGAAATAGCAGAATGGAATTAATTCTGAAACTGCCCTTCTAATTGTGTTAATGTATTGCCATGGCAGGCTTATAATCACAAGCCAATTTGGCTTGGTGTATGTGACTCCTCGTACTCCAACGTAGCAGCAGCCGACACGCTGCCTTGCTGACCTAACACAAAGGTTCTGCAGGAGGGGCAATCATCTGTTGTAAAGGTCTCCAGACTTGGCCAAGTGTAAGGCAGACTCAACCACAGTGGAAACAGATGAGAGCTTCATAGAACAGGTCAGATGCATGGGGCAGTGGATCTGTGTATTATTTTTCCAGTCCCTCTGCGACACTCCCATCGGGATGCGTTTTTAGACTTTAGAGGTACATCGTGGAAACAGGCCCGGCAGCCCACCGAGTCGCTGCCGACCAGCGGTCAGCCTGCATACCAGCGCTGTCCTACGCGACACACACCAGGGACAATTTGGGCAACTTTTTACTGAAGCCAATTAACCGACGAACCTGCACGTCTTTGGAGTCTGGAGATATGGGGAGAAGGCAGGAACGGGGTACTGACTGGGGATGATCAGCCATGATCACATTGAATGGCGGTGCTGGCTCGAAGGGCCGAATGACCTACTCCTGCACCTATTGTCTACTGTCTGTTGAGCGTGGGACGAAACCGGAGCACCCGGGGGAAAACCCACGCGGTCACGGGGAGAAGGTACAAACTCCGTACAGGCGTGTATGGCACTGTACACGTGACAATAAGTGAAACTGAATAATCCAAGTTGAACAATTGTGATGGTAGTCCAACATGATTCAGACAAGACAGCCCCTCGGCCCACCACGTCCACACCGGCCGACAATCACCGCGTATGCTGGCACTATCCAAATCACGGGGAACAATTGACAGTTCACAGAGGCCAATGAATCTACAAACCCGTACGTCTTTGGTGTGCGGAGGAAACCGGAGCACGCCGGGGAAAACCCACGCGGGTCACGGGGAGAACGTACAAACTCCGTACAGACCGCACCCGTGGTCAGGATCGAACCCGTGCCTCTGACGCTGTAAGGCAGCGACTCTACCGCTGCGCCACCATCCTGCTCCCTCTTCTTTATTCAGCTGCCTTTGCCAAGATTTTCCCTCTCTTCCACCTTAATCTCTTTTTTATTTGTCAGGTGAAAGGTCGAGCTCTTAGTGCGAGCAAAACCTTGGGCAGTCACGATGGCGCAGCAGTAGCATTGCTACCTTACAGCGAATGCAGCGCCGGAGACCCAGGTTTGATCCCGATTACAGTTGCTGTCTGTGTGGAGTTTGACCGTTCTCCCCCTGACCTGCGTGGGTTTTCTCCGAGATCTTCGGTTTCCTCCCACATTCCAAAGACGTGCAGGTTTGTGGGTTAATTGGCCTGGTGAATGTAAAAACTGTCCCTAGTGGGTGTAGGGCAGTGTTAATGTGCGGGGATCGCTGGCCGGCAGGGACACAGTGGGCCGAAAGGCCTGTTTTTGTGCTGTATCTCTGAGCTAAACTAAAAGGGAATCAGTCTCGGAGAATCTGGCCAGAACCTAGTCCTCTGGAGAGTTGTGCAACGGTGGTGGTAATGAGGCAGGCAGCAGGTGGGTGGGGAAAGGTGTCCGAACTGACAAGCCCTTCAGCTTAGGTCAAAGCCCAGTTGGAAACCACAGCCTCTGGCTACACTCCAACCAACTGCTTTTATTTTGCCCATTAAGATGTTTGACTGGAGACTCTTTTTTTCACTGCGGTTCTTCCTTCGGCTCAGGTGCCCCTGCAGACATTTTTCGCTGAGTTCTTATTTCTTCTGCATCGCCAAGACAGGAAGGTGAAATACAGAATGACTAAATACAGCTGATCAAATAGAATTAGCTTGTTCAACAGATTTGGTTCATGTTCAGCACTTGGAATGAATATCCGTACATTGCAGATATATAAACACTAAATTGAAAGTATCGTGCCTGCTCCAGGATATTACTCGGGTGTCGTATTCACCGACCCATTAATGATCCAAGCTTGGCAAGGGTTCGATCCTGACTACGGGTGCTGTCTGTGCGGAGTTTGTACATTCTCTCTGGGACCACGTGGGTTTTCTCCAGGTGCTCCGGTTTCCTCCCACACTCCAAAGACGTGTGGGTTTGTACGTTAATTGGCTTCTGCCCTGGCTGGTCGGCGGGGACTCAGTGGGCCAAAGGTTCAGTGCAGTTTAGTTTTGTTTATTGTCACGTGTACCGAGGTACAGTGAAAAGCTTTTGTTGCGTGCTAACCGGTCAGCAGAAAGACAATACGTGATTACAATCGAGCCACTTACAGTGCTTAGATACATGATAAGGGAATAACGTTTAGTGCAGGGTAAAGCCAGTAAAGTCTGAGCAAAGATAGTCCAATGAGGGTGACAGTAGAAGGGCCTGTTTCCCCGCTGTATCCCTGAAGCCTAAACTCTTGGCCTGCAGAAAATAAGTTATCAACCTCTCTGATGCTCTGAGCTCTTTGTTAATAAATAACGAGGGGGCATTAGAGAGTACCAGCTCCTAGGTCAAGCCAGTGGCCGGCAAGTCTGTCCAGGGATGTGTGGACGGGGCAGTAACACACCACTGTTGAAATGGTATTTTGAGTCGGAGAGATATGCAGACAGCATGGTAACAGCCATGTTGGCTCAGCTTTGATTGGTACGGGTGTCAGGGGTTAAGGGGAGGAGGCAGAAGAATGGGGTTGAGACAGAAAGATAGATCAGCCATGATTGAATGGCGGAGTAGACTTGATGGGCCGAATGGCCCAATTCTGCTCCTACAACCTATGAACTTGTGAACTCAACCAAGTTGTTTCTCTAAGCTGATCACACTTGCCTGCGACTAGTACATATCGCTCCAAGCCGTTCCCATCCATGTGCCTGTCTGAGCATCTTTTAAATGTCATATTTGTCCTCTTCTCCGCTGGTCAGCAGTCATGTTAAAGTACGAAAGGTCTGAAGAAGGATCCCGGCCCGAAACATCACCTATCCATGTTCTCCATTGATGCTGGCTGACCCGCTGAGATACTCCAGCACTCTGTGTCTTTTTTTTTCGTAAACCAGCATCTGCAGTTCCTTGTTTCAACAAGCTAAAGTCTGAGGCAGGTTCTTTGCTCGAAACGTCACCTATTCCTTTCCTCCAGAGATGCTGCCTGACTCGCTGAGTAACTCGAACATTTTGTCTCTGCCTTCAACAAGCTAAAAAGTAGAGTTCAGGTTCAGTAAACCGATGTCAGTACCATGGACGGTTACACAAAAAGCTGGAGTCTGAAGAAGGGTCTCGACCCGAAACGTCGCCTATCTCCTTCGCTCCTTAGATGCTGCTGCACCCGCTGAGTTTCTCCAGCTTTTTGTGTAACCCTCGATTCTCCAGCATCTGCAGTTTCTTCGTTAACACTCAGTACCATGGACAGCGCCTCTCACAAGGCACGCAAGAGGCAAGCAGTGAAGGAGAAAAAACTAACACAGGCCTCAAGCCCCTGTTTACACAGCAAGTTGGATAATTTGTACAAGTGCTGACAAGTTAGACTAAAGTTCAGTTCGGCTTTTGTCGCCTGCTACCCAGTCATCAGAAAAACAATACATGATTGCAATTGAGCCAATTACAGTGCACAGATGCACGATAAGGGAATAATGTTTAGTGCAAGGTAAAGTCCGACCAAGGATAATCCGAGGGTCACCAAAGAGGTCGATTGTAGTTCAGGACTGCTGAATGTTTAAAAACATTTTAACAGATTAGAACGAACTCATGAAGAAGAGGGTGTTCCAAATTTGATCATGAATCATCGATAAGCCAATTTTTGTTTAAATATTATTCAATGTATCTACAGGGTCAAAATGGCTCGATGCGAGAGCCTGACTGAGGCCTGAATAATAGAATAGATGAAGAATTACGTATAACAAATCATGGATATATCTCCAACGATGGATAACTTTTTAACATTCCATTCACTTCCTTATTTTTGATTTTTTTACCTCTATATTATTTTTCTCTATCCTTTCTTACATATTAAAAAAAAAGTATAGAAATATAAAGTCTTAAATGTTAATATTAATAATATTACGAATGTATGTAAGAAGTATTTTCTATTAATATGCATTTACAACTAATAAAACATATTCATCAAAAATAAACTAAAACCCAATCATCTGAAGAAGGGTCTCGATCCAAAACGTCACCCATTCCTTCTCTCCAGAGATGCTGCCTGTCCCGCTGAGTTAATGCAGTATTTTGTGTCTACTCCCTGATCATGTATCTGTACACTGTAAATGGATCAATTGTAATCATGTATTGTCATTCTGCTGACTGGTTAGCCCGCAACAAAAGCTTTTCACTGTACCTCAGTACACATGACAATAAACTAAACTGAACTGAAATAAATAAATAAATAAATAAATAAATAAATAAATAAATAAATAAATATTATTCAATGTCACATTTTACGACAGACTTCGTCCCAACAAAGCTGTTAGACGTATCTCAGAATTCAAATCCACTAGAGATTTCTACAGGAGTGGATGATGAGGTAGTATCTGACACAGAAGATGTTGGGAGTGGCGGAGGGAAATAATTCAGACAAATAAGATGGTGAGGTTATGTCATCGAGTCATTGAGTTATCGAGTGATACAGCATGGATACAGGCCCTTTGGCCCAACTTGCTCACACGGGCCAACATGTCCCAGCGACTCGAGTCCCAACTGCCCACATTTGGCCCGTATCCCTCAAAACCTGTCCTATCCATGTACTTGTCCAACTGTTTCTTAAACATTGGGATTGTGTTGTCACATGTGCAAAGTGACAAATTCAGGCAGCTGGACCCACTGAGTTATGCCCCTGTCCCACTTAGGAAACCTGAACGGAAACCTCTGGAGACCTTGCGCCCCACCCAAGGTTTCTGTGAGGTTCCCGGAGGTTTTGGTCACTCTCCCTAATGGTGGAAAGTGGTTTCCGCGTAGTCGAGACTTTTTCTATGTTCCTGCAATTATTAAAAAAAAAAAAAAAAACAGCCTCGACTAAAAATAGGTTGCCATTTGGTCGAAACCAGTGGAGTGGGGTTGCTATTTACTTACAGGCAGTCGAAGGATATCTCCTTCGCTGACCGGCCATTTTGATTGGCTCATTGGAGTTTTCAGCAAAGATCCTGCAGGATCTTTGGTATTCAGGACCCATAAGATCCGCCCAAAGGTAAAATGCCCGCTCACTTTATTAAACTTCATAAAACTGTCTCCACACCTTCTCCCCCCCCCCCTTCTCCCCTCACTTCTCCCCCCTTCTCCCCCCACTTCTCCCCCCTTCTCCCCCCTTCTCTCCCCTTCTCTCCCCTTCTCTCCCCTTCTCTCTTCCCCTTCTCTCCCCTTCTCTCCCCTTCTCTTCCCCTTATCTTCCCCTTCTCTCTCCCTTTCTCTGTCCTTCTCTCCCCTCCTTTCCCCTCCTCTCCCTCCCTCCCTCCTGCGCTCTCTAAAGGACTTACCGTGCTCTGTGGCAGCCGTTTACCTTCCTCTTCATCGTGCAGACAGCGTTCCTCCGCTGTCCCTGGACCCCACCTTCGCGATGTGTTGGTGTGTGTGCGGTCGGTAGCAAAGTTCCTGTAGGATCTTTGGTCGGGTAGATGCAGCTCATACTTCGGTCGAGGCATTCCAGAGGTCGAAAACCTCTGGCGACTCACGGAAACCTTGGGTGGGACGCAAGGTCACCAGAGGTTTCCGTTCAGGTTTCCTAAGTGGGACATGGGCATTACTCCAGCACTTTGTGTCCTCATGGGCCTGTCCCACTTACGCGACATGTCGCGGGGAGACGCCTGTTTGGTGGTGAGAAGTCGCTCAAAGAGTCATACCTGTTTCTGGTCGCCGCTGGATTTTCAACATTTTGACCTGCTGCGACTATGCCGAGAGTCGCCGAAAAAATCGCGCAAGTGGGACAGGCCCTTCAGCTTTCCTTTACTGGCAGCCGCTTGGTAGTCAATAGACAATAGGTGCAGGAGTAGGCTATTCGGCCCTTCGAGCCAGCACCGCCATTCAATGTGATCATGGCTGATCATCCCCAATCAGTACCCCGGTCCTGCTTTCTCCCCATATCCCCTGAATCCGCTATCTTTAATTTCAACTATTGTCTTGTTTTTGCACAGTATTTTTCTTTTCACTGTCCTGTATAGTTTAAGTGACGCCTGCGATGCTCCTTACAGCAAACTGTTCATTATATCTGTACCTCACTGTACATCTGCACATACCAATAAACCTTTCGCCTCAATTGATGCAGGACTGAGCCTGGTGTAATTAATATGAAGGCAGGAAATAATTCCTCCTTGTCTGCAGCTTCGAACACAGAACAGAGAACAGTACAATAGAGTTGCTGCCTCACAGCACCAGAGACCCCGGTTCAATCCTGCCTACGGGTGCTGTCAGTATGGAGTTTGTACGTTCTCCCTATGACCGTGTGGGTTTTCTCCAGGTGCTCCAGTTTCCTCCAACATCTTGACGACACAGAGGTTTGTAGATTAATTGACTTCTGTCATTTGTAAATTGTCCCTGGTGTGTAGCGGATAGTGATAATGGACAATAGACAATAGACAATAGGTGCAGCAGGAGGCCATTCGGCCCTTCGAGCCAGCACCACCATTCACTGTGATCATGGCTGATCATCCACAATCAGTACCCTGTTCCTGCCTTCTCCCCATAGAAGCAGACTCAGTGGGCCCGAAGGGCCTGTTTCCGCACTGTAGTTGCAAAGTCTATAATCCAGCTCAAGAACAGGCCCTTCGGTCCACCATCTCGGTGCTGAATGTGACGCCAAGGCCATCATATATCTAACTGCACATCTCCCCATTCCCTGCATATACATATGTCTATCCACAAGTCTATTAAATGCCACTATCGTGTCTTCTTGAACCACAACCCACGGAGAACCAGACTCGGCGAATATTTCGCGTAACACCTCCACTCAATCCACCTAGGCCTACGTCATCTCCCGGTGGAGAAACACTTTAACTCCCCCTCCCATTCCCACACCGACGTTTCTGTCCTGGGCCTCCTCCACTGTCAGAATGAGGCACAACGCAAACTGGAGGAACAGCGCCTCATATTTCGCCTGGGCAGCTTACACCCCAGTTTTGATCGCTCTAACTTCAAGTAACCCTTGTATTCCCTCTCTCTCCGTCCCTCCCCCATCCGAGCTCTCCGACAAGATCGACAGTCCTCCTGATGAATTATTATTGATTGTATGCCTCTTTGTCACCTTCCCCAGGTCTGCTTTGATCTGCCTTTTTCACATCTTTCCCTTCCAATGTCTCTGGACTCCCCCTCCCCTGAATCGGTTTCGACCCGAAGAGTCACCCATTCCTTCTCTCCAGAGATGCTGCCTGACCCGATGAGTCACTCCAGCATTTTGTGTCCATCTTCAACAAGCTAAAGTAGGGTCCAGGTTCTGCAAACCTGGTAAGGTACCAGCATCCGCAGTCCCTTCCTGCACACCTTGGAGACCCTTCCTGCTGTGGGCCTTTGTCTCATCAGTAGTCATCCAGGGTCTTGTACTCCATCAGCAGTCATCAGCGGCTGTACACAGTAGTCATCAAGGGTATTTGATCGATAACCGGGACTAAAATCACCCACTGGGCTTGAGCCCATCTGCGATTAAGAGATTTGGTTCCATCACCCGCTTCCAAAGAGCACTGGGGAAGTTGAAAGAGAGTGGAAAATCAAAGCAACTCGATGTTCTCAAGTAATCAATGTTTACGAGGAGTTGTCGAATGGAATGTGAGGGCATTCTGTGCAAGAAGGATTCGGTTTTTTTTTTGTTTTTTTTTGTCTCATATTTATTTAAAAAATAGGGAAGAAAGGATTTCGAAAAAGACACGAAAAAGAAAAGAGGAAAGCCCCAGAACCAAAGAAGGAGTGAAAGATACGGAGATATATCCCACTGCCCTTCCTTACGCCCGCTCGTCCGACCCTAGCGCCGGTTTTGAGCTTGTGTTCAACCATTATGTTGTTGAAGAAATTCAATAAAAGGAGACCATATTTTGGTTGCAAGAAGGACTAGTGTCTGAAGTACTAACGATTAATCGAATAGTATCCAAATACCATTTATAACCCGAACCTTTGAGAAAAGACTGTGATTCTCCTTCGCTACGTTACAGAATTCTGAGGTTTAGTTTGGTTTAGAGATACAGCGTGGAAACAGGCCTGTCGGCCCGCTGAGTCCTGGCCGACCAGCGATCCTTGCACACTAGCACTACCCGACACACACTGGGGACAATTTACATTCATGCCAAGCCAATTAGCCTACAAACCTGTACGTCTTTGGAGTGTGGGAGGAAACCGAAGATCGCGGAGAAAACCCGCGCAGGTCGCGGGGGGAACGTACAAACTCTGTACAGACAGCGCGCGTAGTCAGGGTCTAACCCGGGCCTCTGGCGCTGTGAGGCCCTAGTTCTGGGAAAATTGCTGGGAAAATTGAGAGAGAAGGAAAAATCGAAACGACTTGATTTTCTCGAGCATTTTACACTTGTCCCACCCAAAGCCTGACTTGAATTAAATCACAAATCTGGTGTTTGTGCTCAAGATTAAGCTGGGACGGGGTTTATTATTGGATCATTCTTCATTGTGTCATTGTCAGCTGTGGTTCATCACCAATGGCAAGATACGCTCACTTATTCACTGTATCATCTGCACACCTGACACTGGACTCCCAAAAAACAAGCACACTGCTCCGAGCTCAGTCACCAGAACACGTGGGAAGCATTCTGAGGACGTTATCAAAATCTCCCTGTAGGAATATCAGGTGCTCACCAAATCATGGGAACCCCAGGTCAAGGACCGCCGGAGACAGAGAGAGCATCCGGGTTCAGACTTGGCAGTAGGAACGCATAGTGGCTCATTGGTTCGACGCTTTCTTTAGACTTCCGACCTTAGAGCGACAGCGTGTAAACGGGCCCTCCGGCCTGCCGGGTCCACGCGACCCGCGATCGCCCCGTACACTAGCACTATCTTACACACTGGGGACAATTTACAAACTGTACGTCTTTTGAGTGTGAGAGGAATCCGAAGCAGCCGGAGAAAACCCACGCAGGTCCCGGTGGAGAATGTACAAACTCCGTGCGGACCGCACCCGTAGTCGGGATCGGACCCTGGGTCTCTGTCGCTGTGAGGCAGCAGCTCTACCACCGCACAACTGCGCCGCCATTCGTTGGCACGTGTACAGAGATAGTGAAATATTTGTTCTGCACACTGCCCATCTATTTATACCGCACAAGAGTGCAAGAGATCCTCTTTAGAACAGTACGTAGAGTTGCCATTATTCCAGCACCATCTTACCTTTTCCAAGTTCATAATTTTAGTAGTGATACGAGCAGAATAAGGTTATTCGGCACTTCGAGTCTGCTCCGCTATTCAGTCATGGCTGATCTATCTTTCACTCTCAACCCTCTAATCAAGAAACGACCAATCTCTGCCTTAAAAATATCCATTGACGGCCTCCACAGCCGTCTGTGGCAATGAATTCCACAGATTCACCACCCTCTGGCGAAAGAGTCTCTGACTAGTTCGATTGTGGCCTGAAGAGATACGCGGTTTCATATATATGTTAATAATAATGGTCATAATAAGTGGTCATGGCTGATCTATCTTTCCATCTCCATCCTCATTCTCCTGCCCTCCCCCCATAAACCTCGACGCCCGTAACTAATAAAGAATCTGTCAATCTCTGCCTTAAAAAAGTCCCAGTGATTTGGCCTCCATTGCCGTCTGCGGCCATTAATTCCACAGTTTCACGACCCTTTGGCTAAAGCAATCCTCCCCCCCACCCCCATCTCTTTTCTAAAGATGCGTCCTTTTAATCTGAGGCTATCTTCAATTAAGTTTCAATGAGGTTCCCCCTCCTCCTTCGAAACTCCAGCGAGTTAAAGACCCAGGGCCCAGTCCCGACCCTAACGGCAGACTGCCCGCACGGCTCCACAGCGGCGGCAAGGAGGCGCAGCGGTACAGTTGCTGCCTTACAGCGCTCACAGCGCCGCAGACACGGGTTCGATCCCGACTACGGGTGCTGTCTGTGCAGAGTTTGTACATTCTCCCCGCGATTGCATTGGGTTTTCTCCGAGATCTTCGCTTTTCTCCCACGCTCCATGGACGTACAGGTTTTTGTCGGTTAATTGGCTTGGTAAATGTAAACATTCTCCCCGGTGTGTGTTGATGTGGCTCTAAACAAAACTAAACTGTCTTAAACGCCTTAACGCCTGGAGTGGAAGCGCCATCACCCATTCCAAAGCACCACGTGAGGAAGAAGCAGTCAGCTCTTGTAGCTCATCTCTGCTGGGTGGGGTGTTAGGATGTGGAGCGTAGAACCGGACAGCACAGGAACAGCTCCTCGGCCCGCAATGTTCGTGCCAAACATGATGCCAAGTCAAACTGATCTCATCAACCTGTCTATGACCCATACCCCACCACAACCCTGCACTTCCATGCGCCTATCCTCTCAAAAACCTCTAGAACACCACTATCGTATCTGCTTCCGCCATCACCCCTGGCAATGCGTTCCAGGCCCCCACTGCTTTGTATGTAAAAAACTTGCCCCGCGCATCTCCATTAAGGGGCCTGTCCCACTTGGCGTTTTTAATCGGCGACTGCCGGCGTCAGATCAGGGTCGGCAAAAGATTTTGAACATATCAAAATCCAGCGGCGACAAAAAAAAAGTTGATAAAATACCGCAAGTCAAACGTCATCATGCCACGTCACGCCGCCATTTTGTTGCTGACCTGATACGGCAGTCAATAATGCCGGCAGTCGCCACAGAAATCGGCACGTGGGACAAGCCCTTTAAACTTCCTCCCTCGCAGCTGATAGTTATGCCCGCTGGTCTTGGATATTTCCACCCTGGGGAAACGTGTCTGACTGACTACCCTATCTATCCCCCTCAACATTTTATTCAGACGTTTCCACGCTGGATCTCTAAAGTCGAACCTCGAAAGTAAAGTTTAAAGAACATGCAAAAAATGCCCCCAACCCTCCGACGTTCCAGAAAAAACCCAATCCAGGTCTATCCAACCTCTCCCATGAGCTGAAGCCCTCTAAATGCAGGCAGCATTCCAGTAAAAATATTCAAGAAATGTTTCAAGAGTTATTTAAAGTCATAGAGCGATGCAGTGTGGAAACGGGCCCCCTCGGCCCAACTCGCCCACACCGGCCAACATGTCCCAGCTACACTAGTCCCACCTGGTCCATATCCCTCCAAACCTGTCCTGTCCATGTACCTGTCTAACTGTCTCTTAGCCTCAACCATCTCCTCTGGCAGCTTGTTCCATACACCCACCACCTTTTGTGTGAAAAAGTTACCCCTCGGATTCCTATTAAATATTTTCCTCCTTCACTTTGAACCTACTGTATGTACCTCTGGTCCTCGATTCCCCTACTCTGGGCAAGGGATTCTGAGCATCTGCTCGATCTATTCTTATTGTAGGATGGAGAGCCATTGTCCAGTGTGAGAAGCAATGGACCAGCTAATTGTCCCAACAGAAGGAGACATCTAATAAGCCAAACATAATTGATAAGAAGAAAGCAGATAAGGCAAAGTAAATTATATTCACACTGCATGTGACTACAACTGCACTTACAACCTTTGGGGATTTGTACATTAAAACAGACTTCAAAGCATGGGAGCACAACACAGATATAGCACCCAGACATGAATCAATGGATTCAGTTCAGAGAAACAAGATTATTCAATTTAAGAACTTGAAAGTAGATGTGATTAAAGTCTGCCATATAATCTGCAGAGCAGACAAAATGCTAGATGCGGGAAAGTCTTTGAACTGAGTCAGGAATAATCAGGAAGACTTGGTTTTAAAATGAACAAACATTAACCACAATGAGAATTACAGAGTAGCATCTTGTTCCAAACCTCTAGAATGATTCACTTTGGGAATAACAGTTTAGATTATTACAGTTTAATACATTTCTGGTCCATCAATTCTAGCCGAGAATACTACAAGACAGGCTTAGTGAACTTTCCCTCATTGTCAGTTTTGTGTTGTTTCGATGTAAGGGATGTAGGTGGCCTACCATTCACAGCATTGACTCGAGTAGTTTGCTGAATAATGAGGCATAGCTTTGAATCCAGGGCTGTTAACTTTACTGCGTTATGGCGGGGGGGGGGGGGGGGGGGGGAATTCTCTGCGGCAGATCGAGGAAGAAAGCCTCGTATTTATCACACTTCATCAGAGATTCTTTCAAGCTGGAAAGGGCGCACAGAAGATTTACGAGGATGTTGTCTGGACTCGAGGGTGTGAGCTACAGGGAGAGGTTGCGCAGGCTGGCTCTCTATTCCTTGGAGCGCAGGAGGATGAAGGGGTGATCGTATAGAGGTGTACAAAATCATGAGAGGAATAGATCGAGTAGACACACAGAGAGTCCCTTGCCCAGAGTAGGGGAATCGAGAACCCGAGGACATCGGTTTAAAGCGAGGGGGGAAAGATTTAATAGGAACCTGAGGGGTAACATTTTCACACAAAGGGTGGTAATATGGAACGAGCTGCCGGAGGAGGTAGTTTAGGCAGGTACTAATGCAACATTTAAGAAACATTTAGACGGGTACATGGATAGGACAGGTTTAGAGGGATATGGGTCAAACGCGGGCAGGTGGGACCAGTGTAGATGGGACATGTTGGCCGGTGTGGGAAAGTCGGGCTGAAGGGCCTGTTTCCACGCTGTGAGACTCGATGGCTCTAAGTGTCTTTTCAAGAATATTATTTGAAGAAATTGCGAATTGGGCAAGACAGACATTCGAGCTGCTTGTTGTTTGCACATTTCCCATGGCAAGAGTGGGTGGTCAAGGCCCATGAAATTGGAACATGCTCTTCTTTTTATTCCACTTGCCGAAATACGGCGGAATACGAGCCAAGTGAATGCCTTGCAGCGCCAGAGACCCAGGTTCGATGCTGACCGCGGGTGCTTGTCTGTATAAAGTTTATACGTTCTCCCATGAGTTTTCTCTGGGTGCTCCGGTATCCCCCCAGGTGCTCCAGGCGTACAGGTTTGTAGGTTAATTGGCTTGGTATAAATGTAAATTGTCCCTAGTGTGTGTAGGATAGTGCTAGCGTATGGGCATCGCTGGCCGGCACAGACTCGGTGGGCCGAAGGGCCTGTATCTACGCTGTATCTCTAAAGTAAACTAAACTAAGATAGACACCAAATGCTGGAATAACTCAGCGGGACAAGGCAGCATCTCCAGAGAGAGGGAATGGGCGACGTTGCGGGTCGATAACCTTCTTCAGACTAGTCAGGGATCAGGGAAACGAGAGATTTAGACCGTGATGTGGTGAGAAAAGAACCATGAATGAAAGATATGCAAAAAAGTAACGATGATAAAAGAAACTAATGAATGAATGAATGTTTATTGGCCAAGTATGTTCACATACAAGGAATTTGCCGTGGTGCTCCGCTCGCAAGTAACAGCACGTTGAGAATGACACATAAAACATTGAACATTAATAATAAAACATTATTGATTAAACATGTGAATTAAATAAAATACCAGGGCAAAAGGAGGCTACAGATTTTTGGTTATTGAGTAGAGCTACTACCCATGGAAAAAAGCTGTTTTTATGTCTGGCTGTGGCGGCTTTGACAGTCCGGAGTCGCCTTCCAGAGGGAAGTGATTGTGGCCAGAGTGAGAGGGGTCAGAGATGATCTTGCCCGCTCGCTTCCTGGCCCTTGCAGTGTACAGTTCGTCAATGGAGGGAAGGTTGCAGCCAATAACCTTCTCGGCTGATCGGACGATTCGCTGCAGCCTCCGGGTGTCGTGTTTGGTGGCTGAGCCAAACCAGACCATGATGGAGAAGGTGAGGACAGACTCTACGATGGCCGTGTAGAATTGGGCCATCATTGCCTGCGGCAGATTGTGTTTTCTCAGCTGCCGCAGGAAGTACATCTTCTGTTGGGCCTTTTTGACTGTGGAGTTGATGGTGGCTTCTCATTTCAGGTCCTTGGGGATGATGGTTCCAAGGAACTTAAAATACTCTACCGATGTGACTGTGGTGTTGTTGATGGTGAGTGGGGGAAGGGGAGGGGGAGCTCTCCTAAACTCTACTAAAACAGCCTATTGTTAGCTGTTTGCAGGGTGAAAACGAGAAGCTGGTGCGACTTGGGTGGGGGAGGGATAGAGAGAGAGGGAATGCCGGAGTTAGTTGAAGTTAGGGAAATCAAGAGTCATGCCACTGGGCTGTAAGCTGCCCAAGCGAAATATGAGATGCTGTTCCTCCAATTTGCGTTTGGCCTCACTCTGACAATGGAGGAGGCCTAGGACACAAAAGTCTGTGTAGGAATGGGAAGGAGAATTAAAGTGTCCGGCAACCGGGAGATCAGGTTGGTTCACGAGGGCTGAGCGAAGGTGTTCCGCGAAACGATCACCCAGTCTGCGTTTGGTCTCGCCGATGTATAAGATCCACATCTTGAACAACGGATGCAGTAGATGAGGTTGGAGGAGGTGCAAGTGAACCTCTGCCTAACCAGAAAGGACTGTCGGGTCCTAACTAAGACGGCCCTTCATGCCACGGTTTTGCATCACAAGGGCCTTCAAGGAATAGTATAGAAGATGTCCACATGGACCTTGGAATCAGGAGGACATTGGGGGAGGGAGAGAAGATGGTTCTGTTTGGGGACCTGACCTTAGCTCTATCTGACCCGCAATCTGATTGCAAGCTTCGTTCATACAGCAGGGAGTACTTTAATCTTCACTTACTCTAGCCCTGGGCAGCTGCCTGTGATGACACTTATTACCCATCAATAGCCTGCGCTATCGTCCGCTGATATTCATTTCTGTCTTTATTTCCGTTCTACCAAACAGAAGGGGCGGCACGGGTAAGAGTTGCTGCCTCACAGCGCCAGAGACCCGGGTTCCACCCTGACCGCGGGTGCCGTCTGTACGGAGTTTGCACGCTCTCCCTGTCACCAGCCGGGGGTTTCCTCCGGGTGCTCCGGTTTCCTCCCACACTCCAATGAAGTAGAGGTTAGGAGGTTCGTTGGCTTCCGTACATTGCAAATGTCCCTCGTGTGCAGGATAGAGCTGGTGTACGGGGTGGGCTCGGTGGGCCGAATGGCCTGTTTCCATTACTGGATGTGGCCTGTTTCCCTACTGCAAAGTCTAAAGAAAGCATTGAATCATCGAAGGTAGACAAAAATGCTGGAGAAGCCCAGCGGGTGAGGGAGCATCTACGCAGCGAAGGAAATAGGCGGCGTTTCGGGTCGAGACCCTTCTTCATTGAGTTCTTTTTGCACGGCCTATTGCAAAATAATTGTAACTTGTCACTGATGCTCAGGGTAGTTCTAGTGTACGGGGTGATCCCTGGTCGGCGTGGACCCGGAGGGCCGGTGAGCCTGTTTCTGTAGATTAACCATATTAGTCTGCCTTTACTATATCTATCACCACACACGTTGTGCATGCTCCACATTCCATATGCAGTCCAGTCCAGATCTTCATCCCTGCCCTGGACTATGAATAGAGCACATCGCTGTCTCACAAGCAGGCTGGATGCTGGACACCAACACCATAGCATGTAATGTTTCCTCCGCTTGTGTTACAATAAAGACCTGGAGCTATTACCCCCTGTGTATGGCTCGCATTACACAACCGTTTCCACACTGTATCTCTAAAGTCTAAACTTTAGAGTAAAGTCTAAAGAATATGCCACAAAATACCAAGCGCGAGCCTCATCTAAGGTGAATACATTGCGATCAAACATCAATTGGACTGGAATTTAAATGTAAGCCTGTGGCTCAGAGTTCCATGAACCCGCTGTTGGAACCAGCAACATTCCCAGTGACTTCACCTTGTATGTAATTGCTTTTATGTAAATCTCAAATTGAGCAAATTAAACTGTGACTGAGGCAGAGAATTCCACAAGGTGTGAGATCCATCCTAATTTAATCAACTGTTTCCTTTTATGACATTCAATTCTCTGCCTTTCCATCTTAGAGTGATACAGTGTGGAAACAGGCCCCTCGGCCCAACTTGCCCACACCGACCAACGTGTCCCATCTACACTGGTCCAACCTGCCCGCGATTGGCCCGTACCCCTCTAAACCTGTCCTACTAACGTATCAGTCTAAATGTTTCTTAAACGTTGCGGTAGTATCTGCCCCAACTACCTCCTACGGCAGCTCATTTCATGCACCCACCACCCTTTGCGTAAGAAAGTTCCCCCTCAGATTCCTACTGAATCTTTCCCCCTCTCCTTTAACTCACCGTATGTCCTCTGGTTCTCGATTCCCCTACTCTGGGCAAGATACTCTGTGCGTTTACCAGATCTATTCCTCTCATGGTTTTGTACACCTCGGTAAGATCATCCCTCATCCTCCTGCACTCCAGAGAATGCAGTCCTAGCCTGCTCAACCTCTCCCTGGAGCTCAGGCCTCGAGTCCTGGCAAGATCCTTGTAAATCTTCTCTGCACCCTTTGGACCAGTTCGATCCTTCAGTTTTGGATGTGCGTTAATTGATCATCTGTGGCTCATCAGAAATGTACTTCTGACGAGCCACAGATGCACCGAGTGATTATTTTAGAGATTATTTTAACCCTCTAATGATTCACTTTCACCTATCATTAGTGTTTCTCTTGCTTTGATCGCAATAATCAATTCATCGTCACGGCACAAAAGAAGATAATCAGGACGGCACGATATCGCAGCGGGAGAGTTGCTGCCTTGTAGCACCAGAGACCCGGGTCCGATCCTGACTACGGGTGCTGTCTGTACGGAGTGCGTACGTTCTCCCCGTGAACGGCGTGGCGATGTAAGGCAGCAACTCTACTGCTGGGCCACTGCGTCGCCCACTGGGTCTAGAATCCCGAGGGAGATCTGTACAGGATCATGTCCTGAGATGATGGGATGTAAGTGATCAATATAACGCATAAGAAACCGATTCGATATACATGATGCTTGAAACTGTTACAACTAAGTCAGGTAGTTAACAACCGGAAAACCACCCAGGGGCTTGGACTATTGATTAGGTTCTGCAAATTAAAATCCCCACAATGCAACTTGTAATGTTCAAAATCAAATATGCAAATAAGCTTCTGTCAGTAGATGCAAAGGGTGAAATTAATAGATCGGTGAAAGCATTTGCCGGGTCCGTCCATGTTCTTCAGAGAGGGGAATGTGCCGTCCGTATGCTGCCTGCCCTTGTCGGACACCAGAATCACAGCAATGTGATTAGGGACGGGCTGATGGCTCACCTCCGTCACGGCCCCAGAGACCCGGGTTCCATCCCGACCACAGGTGCTGTCTGCGAGGAGTGTGTACGCTCTCCTCGTGACCGCGTGGGATTTCTCTGAGATCTTCGCTTTCCCATCACACTCCAAAGACGTAACATTTAGTAGGTTAATTGGCTCGGTATATGTGTAAATTGTCCCGAGTGTGTGTGTAGGGTTGCGCTAGTGGGTCGAAAGGGTCGCTGGGCGGTGCGGACTCGCTAGTGGGTCGAAAGGCCTGTTTCTGCGCTGTATCTCTAAACCAAACTCAACTAAAGTAGACTGTTAAATTCCAAAAGGTGGCATTATATTCTGCAAAGGCTGGCAAGGCCGGTTCTGAGGCAATGAATGCTGGTTCCCTGCAGGGCTCAGTGAATTTTTTAAATTTTAATTACCATTTATCTCATTACTTAACATTACTCCATAGGACTAGATATGACTGATCACTGCAATCAGAGTGAAAACATTACATCCATAGGCAATCAACATAAATAACATTTTCCTATATACGTTGATATTTTTTCCTGTGGACCAGAGGACATAGTTTTAAGGTGAAGGGGAAAAGATTTAATAGGAATCTGAGGGGTGACCTTTTCACACACAGGGTGGTGGGTGTATGGAACAAGCTGCCGGAGGAGGTAGTTAAGTGAGTGACTATCCCAATGTTCAAGAAACATAGAAACATAGAAATTAGGTGCAGGAGGAGGCCATTCAGCCCTTCGAGCCTGCACTGCCATTCAATATGATCATGGCTGATCATCCAACTCAGTATCCTGTACCTGCCTTCTCTCCATACCCCCTGATCCCTTTAGCCACAAGGGCCACATCTAACAGTTAGCCAGGTACATGGATTTGGAGGGATATGGGCCAAATGCAGGTAGGTGGGACCGGTGTAGCTGGGACATGTTGGACAGTGTGGGCAAGTTGGGCTGAAGGGCCTGTTAGATACAATGATTTTGTTTCCCTTTGCTGGCCCATGCGGAGCAGAGGTGGCAGGCAGCGGTATGGAATGTAGTTAGCTAGAATTCAGAAATCTGAGTGGCTGTCTGTCTCAGCTCATTCACCCCTCCCCCCCCCCCCCCCCCCCGCCATCCCGCAAAGAGATCACCCCATCATTATTTAAGCAGCTCGTGACTCACGGGTTCAACTAAAGTGCAATCAGCCAATTCCCTCCTGAGACAGTGCGTTACCTCCTCCGGCAATGCCACGCGACACAGTCCGATCTGAGTGAAGAATTTCTCCGAACCCCTCCTCCCCAACACAAAGCACAGAGCGATTCTGCAGTGAAATTACTGAAGTGTGAGGGAAAAAGTTTACAAGTGCTCGGAGCAGAACTAGGCCATGCGGCCCATCATGTGTAACTCTGCCATTCAATCATGGCTGATCTATCTTTCCCTCTCAACCCCATTTTCCTGCTGTAGCTCCTCACACCTTTACTAATCAAGAATCTATCAATCTCCGCCTTTAAAATATCCACTGATTTGGCCTCCACGGCCTTCCGTGGAAATGAATTCCACACAGTCACCACCCTCTGACTAAAGAAATCACCTCCTCATCTCCTTTCTGAAGGTACACCCTTTTATTCTGACTGGTTCTGCACCCTCCCAATAGTGGAAACGTCCTCTCCATACGTCCAATCTATCCAGGCCTGGTTCGACTATTCGGTAAGTCTCAATGAGTTTCCCCCCCTCGTCCTAAACTCCAGCGAGTGCAGTCAAACGCTCAACTGCAATGGCTTACTGATTCCCGATGGTTTGTTCCTTGATGTGACATTTTCAAAGTCTCCGACAGTTCAGAATCACACGTTGCATAAAGAACACAATGATTCGCTCCCACAACAATCCTTATCCTGTCCTTTTATCGCCAGCTTTATCAGGCAAGGTTTCTATAGCCACTCTTCAAGTCTGCTCCAATTAGAAAGTGCGGTTCGACGAGTAATATTCTTTCTAATCTCAAAGGTATTATATCTGCACATGGCATGCTTTGACCTGAAGCCACAAAGCCACTTATCCAGACACTCATTAAAACAAAATTTGCATTAATAACATTGAAAAATCTTCACAGTAGAAAAGTGCTGGAGGCAACACGGAATTATACACATTATACATACATTAGGTAAACGTCAATCATAACCTCTGCGCGTCTTTCACACCAGTGTGAGGAACTTTGCCAGACGCTGAGAGTGCTAATTGTTTTATATATAGATTATGAGCGGGCTTTTCTTAGAGAGATACAAAGCGCAAACAGGCCCTACGGCCGACCGAGTCCACGCCAACCAGCGATCCCCGCACTTTAGTTTAGTTTAGAGATACAGCACAGAAACAGGCCCTTCGGCCCACCGGGTCCACCCTGACCAGCGATCCCCGCACATTAACACTATCCCACTAGGGACAATGTTTACATTTACCAAGCCAACCAACCTACAAACCTGCACGTCCTTGGAGTGTGGGAGGAAACCGAAGGTCTCGGAGAAAACGCACGCAGGTCACGGGGAGAACGTACAAACTCTGTACAGACAGCACCCGTAGTCGGGATCGAACCCGGGTCTCCGGCGCTGCATTCGCTGTAAGGCAGCAACTCTACCGCTGCGCCACCCTGCCGCAGTGTATCACGAGTGTAAATTGTCTCTTGTGTGGGTAGGAGAGCGTTAATGTGCAGGGATCTCGGTGGACGGTACGGAATCGGTGGGCGTAGGTCCTGTTTCCGCGCTAAATTAAACTCAAGCACTATCATTGCATCTGACACAAACAGGCAGATTTCCTTCCCACTCCCATCCACAGACATGGTCAAATTCTATTTTTGCATGCTCATACTCTTGACAGATAGTTGTTTTAGGCTATTTTAAAAAAGTGCAAAAGAACTAACTATGGGTCAGGCACATTTCTAATGACTGTCATTAAAAGATCGACATAATCACTTGTCAAAATTGTAAATGTTAATATGTATAAATTAATCGTATGAACCAATGCTTTAAATCAATTTCTAAGCTTGGCAATTATGTTACATTAATAAAAGACATGAAAAATATATATTCAACCTTTGCTCTATGACTGACAGTTGGTTTATTAATGAAGTGTGTTTTTTGTGTCAATCTATAAGTGTGAAGTAAAATCGAAGTTTGACTTATGGTAGTAATGTTCTAGAGATCCATACTTTGCCAAGCTTTACTTATACCCTGTAAAGGTCCTACCCAAAGCTCAGGAAAGCTGCCAAAATTCGTAGGATAGAACTACTCATTTGGACAGGGTCCGCAGAATTTGGATTGTCTTGTTTTAGATCAGAAGTCATCAAGCAAAAGTGTGGTGGAACAGTCAATCCAGAGATCGTGCATAGAAGTTGGGAGGTCGTGTTGCAGTTGTATAAGACATCGGTGAGACCACATGTAGAGTATTGTGTTCAGTTCTGGGCACCATGTTATAGGCAAGATATTGAGAAGCTTGAAAGGGTTCAGAGAAAATTTACGAGGATGTTGCCAGGACTAGACGGTGTGAGCTGAAGGGAGAGGTTGAGTAGGCTGGGCCTCTATTCCGTGGAGCGCAGGAGGATGAGGGGTGATCTTATAGTGGTGTATAAAATCATGAGAGGAATAGATCGGGTAGATGCACCGAGTCTCGTGCCCAGAGTAGGGGAATGGAGGACCAGAGGACATAGGTTTAAGGTGAAGGGGAAAAATTCATAGGAATCCGAGGGGTACCTTTTTCACACAAAGGGTGGTGGGTGTAGTGGCCAAGCTACCAGAGGAGGTAGTTGAGGATGGGACTATCCCAACGTTTAAGAAACAATTAGACAGGTGCAAGGATAGGAGGGATATGGACCAAAGCGCAGGAAAGTGGGACTAGTGTAGCTGGGACATGTTGGCCGGTGTGGGCATGTTGGGCCGAAGGGCCTGTTTCTGCACTGTATCAATCTATGACTCCATGAGATAAGGACAGCATGGGTGAGAGTTTCAGCCGCAGTTGAACTGAGGCCATGTTAGAGTCTGGGGATGTTGCCAAGGTGGAGCTAGGTAGTTGAAAGCCAACGGGAGCAGAAGGTCCAAAGCTTAACTCAAGGTCAAAGACAGCACCACAGATGCGGGGGATCTAATCCGTTACAGAAAGAGAGGTTGAATCTTTCACTAGGGAATGATGTTTGTGTTGGAGTCCAATAAATAAGTCCTTCCAACATTCAATCTCTTTTATTTTCAACAAAGTGAATAAAATCATTAGATGCCAAGAGAAGAATCAAAGATAGATGAAAATGCTGGAGGAACTCAGCGGGTGAGGCAGCATCTATGGAGAGAAGGAATAGGCGACGTTTTGTGTCGAGACCCTTCTTTAGACCCGAAAAGTCGCCTATGCCTTCTCTCCATAGATGCTGCCTCACCCGCTCAGTCCCTCCAGCATTTTTGATCTACCACCAGCATCTGCAGTTCTTTCTTAAACAAGAGAAGAAACAAGGTTCTTCCGGCAAAAGATTTTAATGAGCTGGTAGATGTGGTGCTCCATGGTGTGGGGCTAATTGGGGCAAGTATCTCCCAGATGTGGAGCATTTGACACATTGTCCATGGTCCCTGAGATAGCTGATGAGGCCTGGCCCTTGTCTAACCTGGGATCCGATGACCTGCGTGGGTTGTCTCCGAGATCTTCAGTTTCCTCCCACACTCAGAAGACGTAGGGGTTTGTAGGTTGATTGGCTTGTTGTAAGTGTAAAAAATCATCCCCAGTGTAGGATAGTGTTCGCGTGCGGGATCGCTGGTCAGTGCGGAATCGGCAGGCCGAAGGGCCTGTTTCTGCACTGTATCTCTAAACGAAACTAAATTGGAGGAAACCAGGGGGGTAAGTGGGCTACAAAGAGAGGGACGACAAGGAAAGGTAAGCATGGCGTGTGCGTGTGCGTGTGGTGTATGGCACATGCCTTGTGTGTGCGTGCATGCGTGCAAAATCAATTTTGTCCTCGCGCTCCTTGCCTCCAGACCAAGATTTTGATCTGGTGCACAACACAACCCACGCTAAACGTATTCGCACTCCAAACCATGTTGGAAGACGTCATCCTCCCCCACTCCTGCCCAAGGGTCTGCTTTGAGAAGTTGAAGTTGTAGCTGTAGTCATAACTGAAGTTGTGTAAGTTGTCAATGGATTCCCACCTGCCATCAGCAGTAGTCTCCAGCCTTGATCTGAATCCACTATGCATAAATTATTCACAGGAATTTGCCGAGGGGCTAAGAAATAGAACTTCGCTAACAAAGAACGTGTGGCCTTTATTCAAGTTCACGTTTACTTCTAAAATTATGTCCCTTGAAGTCTTTGCGCATCTATTTATTTCAGTCAATGCGGGTTGGCATTGTGGAATGTTGTCGTTCCACCACCAAGACAACCCAAGTTCATGAAAGAACTGCAGATGCTGGTTTAAATCGAAGGTAGACACAAAAATGCTGGAGTAACTCAGCGGGACAGGCAGCATCTCTGGAGAGAAGGAATGGGTGACCTTTCAGGTCGAGAAGTCTGAAGAAGGGTCTCGACCCGAAATGTCACCCATTCCTTCTCTCCAGAGATGCTGCCTGTCCCGCTGAGTTACTCCAGCATTTTGTGTCTACCTTCAATACATGGTTGTATGTGACCTCCACATTTTTCTTTCCTCCAGGCCGCTATTTTCCATTCGCTGAGGGTTGAAGGGCACGGGGTTTTGGATAATGGAAGATTCATCTCCTTATGGAAACTCCAATGCATCTGTACAGGGACGGTGTACGATGAAGATCTCCCTGAGGTGCCGCGGCCATAGTGTCCGCCCGGAAGACACGGGACCGGGAACCCGCGGACCGTAGAACCAGGAGGGAGCTGGAGTCGTCGATCGTGGGGAACGAGGGCCGGTGGGAGGGTGAACTGGGGTAATGGCTCCAGCGCCATCTTGTGTCCCGGGGGTGCCTGCTGGCCGGGCGAGGAGAGGCGAAGAGAGGGACTTTGGTTCGCGGGCAGTGCTCCAAGTACATCGAGCGCGTGGGCCGATAGGACTTTGGAATAATGGCATCAAAACATGGTGCCGCCCGCAAGTGTAAATATATGCAGACGGATTTTAATTGTGCAGTTGCATACGTGACAAATAACAAACCATTGGACCATTGAACGGGAAATGACAGTGGGAGAGAGGTCAACAACCATTTGCTGGGATAAATGTGAGCCAGGCAAATATTGATCAGCCTTCTAACTAACAAGCACTGACATTAGCTAATGATAACTCGGTCAAAGTCTCCAACTAATAGGTCAGAACCAATAGAGATAATTGCATCTGAGATTCTGAAAGGTAAGGCCAGGGGGTAATAGCTACAAGGTGCCAAATTAATAGGACATTGGATTCTGTGGAAATAATATGTTGGCACGGTGGTGCAGCGGGAGAGTTGCAGCCTTACAGCGCCGGAGACCCGGGTTCGACCCCGATCCCGCTGTCCGCACGGAGTTTGTATGTTCTCCTTGTGACCTGTGTGGGTTTTTCCGGGAACTCGGGTTTCCTCCTCCCGCACTACAAAGGTTTGTCGGCTAAGCGGCTCCGGTATAGTTGTAAATTGTCCCGAGTGTGTGTAGTATAGTGTTAGAGTGTGGGGAGCGCCGGTTTGGCGCGGACTCAGTGGGCCGAAGGGCCTGTTTCCGCACTGTGTCTCTGAAGCCTCAATCCTGGTCGGGGATACATCTTTCCTGCGAGCCGCATCTTCGCCCGCTCCTCCTCGCGGCCTACCATCTGGATTGGCGCGGCCTTTCCTGCCGGAGACCGGCCAGAGCTCCAGCTTCAGCGGCGGCTCAGCACTGAAGTACCATCGCGGAGCGGGCGATGCCTTACCGGGGTCGCCGTGTTGGAGCTCCGGAGTGCTGGGACTGCCGACTGGAACACTGTGGAGCTGTGGTCTGCGGAGCTTCCAGCCGCGGGCGGCGCTGACTTTAACAACGCAGGGCCCTGGGATCTTTCGCCGAGGATTGCCGTGTGGAGCTCCGCCCAGCTCGGCCTGTGGACCTCGGGAGCCGCGGTCTCCGGTAGGAAGCGGCCGATTCGGAACTCCAAGCCGCTGAGAGTGTTCTTCCGACACCGGAGATCCATCATCCGGCAAGAGGGCCTGAAACATAGATAGATCTGAGATTCTGAAAGACAAGGCCAGGGAGATAATTGGTTGGAAATTCCAAATTAATAGAGCATGGGAATGTGTGGAAATAATAAGGGACTGGGATCTGTTGAGATAACTGGGTCAGAATCAGTAAACAATAAGATCTATTTTTGTGAGCTCTATAAATCTTGGGATGGCTGGTGCTGACAAGCTCTGAACCTTGTGTGACGTTAGCTGCTTCCTCCTCTGGTGACATCGGGAGTAGTTTCCTGGACAACCAGCATCAGCACCATCAGTGTAGATGCTGGTTTAAATCAAAGATAGACACAAAATGCTGGAGTAGCTCAGCGCAGTATCTCTTGAGAGAAGGAATGGGTGACGTTTCGGGTGGAGACCCATCTTCAGACTGATGTCAGGGGAGTGGCTGGTTTATAGATAAGGAAGTGTATAGATAAGGAAGTTTAAGGTGTGAAAACAGGGCAAAGGCGAATGGAGATCAAGGAAAATGTTGGAGAGATCATTGTTAGCTGGGAGAAGGTAACCACAAAACAGAGATAAAATGTGGTCGGAGACAGTCAGACTGGTTGGAGAACTGAGAAGGAGGAGGCGATGGAGAGAGAGAGAAAAAGCAAGTGTTACTTGAAGTTAGAGAAGTCAATGTTCATACCGCTGGGGTGTGAGCTGCCCACGTGAAATATGAGGCGCTGTTCCTCCAATTTGCGCTGGGCCTCACTCTGACAACGGAGGAGGCCCAGGACAAAAAGGTCAGTGTGGGAATGGGAGGGGGAGTTAAAGTGTTTAGCAGCCAGTCTGGAGAGAATCACCATCAGAATCCCTTCAGCCAGCAGCAGGGGAGAACACTGCAGATCAAACCGTTCTTCACTGATCTCACTGCAGCGCACACAGGGGAATTCTCTCCAGCATCTAATACTTTAAATGGTTCCTTTATTCCTTCGAATATCGTAAGTTTTGATTTAAAAATTAGCTTTCCCTCCTATTTGTGAACATTTAGTTAAGTTTAGAGATACAGCGTGGACAGAGGCCCTTTGGCCCACGGGGTGTGCGCCCACCAGCGATCGCCGAACAATCACATAGAAACACGGGTGCAGGAGAAGGCCATTCGGCCCTTCGAGCCAGCACCGCTATTCAACATGATCGTTCATGCCTGATCATCCAAATCAGTACCCCGTTCCAGCTTTTTTCCCCATACCATCTCTTAACGTTATCCTACACACACTAGGGACAATTTTACATTCACACTTAGCCGATTAACCTACGTCGTTGGAGAGTGGGAAGAAACCGGAGAGGTCGGAAAAAACTCATGCAGGTCACTGGGAGAACGTACAAACCCCACACAGACAGTACCCGTAGTCAGGATCAAGCACGGGTCTCCGGCGCTGTAAGGCAGCCATTCTACCGCTACGCCACCGTGCCGCCCGCAACCATGTTTGATTCTAAGATAACCACGTTCTTTATTGACTGAAATCAGGTGAAATAAACTCGACAATCAAAAGCCTATTAATAAATAAAAGGGAACGCGTGGATAGGGCAGTCACGGTGGCGCAGAGGTAGAGTTGCTGCCTTACAGTGAATGCAGCGCTGGAGACCCGGGTTCGATCCCGACTACGGGTGCTGTCTGTACGGAGTTTGTACGTTCTCCCCGTGACCTGCGTGGGTTTCCTCCAAGATCTTCGGTTTCCTCCCACACTCCAAAGACGTAGAAACATAGAAACATAGAAAATAGGTGAAGGAGGAGGCCATTCGGCCCTTCGAGCCAGCACCGCCATTCATTGTGATCATGGCTGATCGTCCGCTATCAATAACCCGTGCCTGCCTTCTCCCCATATCCCTAGACTCCACTAGCCACTAGAGCTCTATCCAACTCCCTCTTAAATCCATCCAGTGATTTGGCCTCCACTGCCCTCTGTGGCAGGGAATTCCATAAATTCACAACTCTCTGGGTAAAAAAGTTTTTTCTCAGCTCAGTCTTAAATGGCCTCCCCTTTATTCTAAGACTGTGGCCCCTGGTTCTGGACTCACCCAACATTGGGAACATTTTTCCTGCATCTCGCTTGTCCAGTCCTTTTATAATTTTATATGTTTCTATAAGATGCCCCCCTCATCCTTCTAAACTCCAGTGAATACAAGCCTAGTCTTTTCAATCTTTCCTCATATGACAGTCCCGCCATCCCAGGGATCAATCTCGTGAACCTACGCTGCACTGCCTCAATCACAAGGATGTCCTTCCTCAAATTAGGAGACCAAAACTGTACACAATACTCCAGATGTGGTCTCACCAGAGCCCTATACAACTGCAGAAGAACCTCTCTACTCCTGTACTGAAATCCTCTTGTTATGAAGGCCAACATTCCATGAGCTTTCTTCACTGCCTGCTGTACCTGCACGCCAACTTTCAGTGACCGGTGTACAAGGACACCCAGGTCTCGCTGCACCTCCCCCTTACCTAACCTAACCCCATTGAGATAATAATCTGCCCCCTGCAGGTTTGTAGGTTAATTGGCTTGGTATAAATGTAAAAATTGTCCCGAGTGGGTGTGGGATAGTGTTAATGTGCGGGGATCGCTGGTCGGCGCGGACCAGGTGGGCCGAAGGGCCTGTTTCCGCGCTGTATCTCTAAACTAAACTAAACAAAAAAAATACAGGCAAGCCAAATGAGCACTTTATTTGAGACAAAGTGAGAAGCTGGTAATCAGGAATGACTTCTTTCTGCCGAGCGAGAGGCTGTTACTCCCTTGGAGTTATGGGGCAATCATTAATTGCAGCCACACATTCAGGTTTCAGCAGATGTCACTTCATTCCCAGCCAAGAGAAGCTCTCCAGACCGATTCTAGTTTGGTTCATCCTGATAGGCATGTGATGCGTCCTGATAGCTGAAATGTTCCGGACTGTTCCGTCCACGGCACTGAGGAAAGAGGCAAATTTGTGAGGTGTAAATTTATCTTCACTGTCACTTGGATAATATTTTAAAAAATTAATATATGCTTCCTTATTAAAATAAAAGCTCGAGTCAAAATAGAAAAGAGCTCAGACTTGGTCTATCCGCAGTGGGGGAAGAGGTGGGAAATGAAATGTAAATTTACTCGCTATTCCTTGCCGAAAAACCTCCACAAATCCATTTCGCTGCCCACGTCTCAGGACATCAGAATGCAAAGTTTGTGGGTGAGAAGGATTTAAAAAGTGCAGAACACAGAGTCAAAGGACAGCCAGGAACACCCACACAATAGATGTAGTGAAACACTTATGTGAGAATGCTGTTCATCGACTACAGCTCAGCATTCAACACCATTATCCCCTCTAAATTGATCGCCAAACCCGATGACCTGGGCATCAACCCCTCCCTCTGCAATTGGTTACTGGACTTTCTAACCAACAGACCACAGTCTGTTAGATTGGATAACTACTACTCTTCTACCCTCACTCTGAACACTGGCGTACCCCAGGGCTGCGTGCTGAGCCCCCTCCTCTACTCCCTCTTCACCTACGACTGCATACCTGTACATGGTACCAACACCATCATCAAGTATGGAGATGACACGACGGTGATTGACAGGGAGGAGGTTCAGCTCCTAACAGCATGGTGTGCCGACAATAACCTGGCCCTCAACTCCAAGAAAACCAAGGAGCTCATTGTGGACTTCAGGAGATCGAGAGGCTGCACGCACAACCCCATCCATATCAACGGGACGGAGGTGGAACGTGTCTCCAGCTTCAGGTTCCTGGGGGTCAACATCTCCGATGACCTCCCCTGGACCCACAACATGTCCTCGCTGATCAAGAAGGCTCACCAGCGTCTCTTCTTCCTGAGGAGACTTAAGAAGGTCCACCTGTCTCCCCAGATTCTGGTGAACATCTACCGCTGCACCATCGAGAGCATCCTTACCAACTGCAACACAGTATGGTATGGTAACTGCTCTGTCGCCGACCGGAAAGCTCTGCAGAGGGGTGGTGAAGATCGCCCAACGCATCACAGGCTCCTCACTCCCCTCCATTGAGTCTGTCCATAGTAAACGGTGCCTGCGCAGGGCGCACAGCATCGCCAGGACAGCTCACACACCAACCATAGTTTACCCTCCTCCCATCCGGGAGACGCTACAGGTCCCTCCGCTGCCGGACCAGCAGGCTCAAGAACAGCTTCTTCCCTGCGGCTGTCGCACTTCTCAACGCTGCACCTCAATGACTGCCTGTCTCCACCCCTCCCCCCCCCCCCCCCCCCCCCCCCCCCCCCCCCCCCCCCCCCCCCACCCCCCCCCCACCCCCCCCCCCCCCCTCCCCCCCCCCCCCCCCCCCGGATACCACTGTCTATGTATAGATATATATACTCATACTACTGCGCAAATTACTTGTTTATTCGTAAGTTCGCCCTTCGGAGATACCAACTGCATTTCATTGTCTCTGTATTGTACACTGCACAATGACAATTAAAGATTGAATTGAATTGAATTGAATTGAATTGAATTGAATTGAATAGTGGAGATAGAGAGATTTTATTTCGGAGTCACGTGAGTGACTACGTGAAGACCCCGCCAGGACGCATGCGCGACATATCGTCGAACGCATTGCGGAAGCGACAGTCGGGAGGAGCGCCGCTCCTCCAGCGCAAGTTTTGAAAAATTAACTGAAGGTAAGTCTTACCTTTTCTGGTGAGCGTGGCGACTCGGTGTAATTTCTTTTTCAGGAGGAAGCACCATGGAGTCGCGCAGGGGAGAGCAGCAGCTGATACCGCTGCTGTGGAAGCAGCCAGCAGCGTGCCGTCTCTCCAGAGCTGCAGGTGCTGCCAGCAGCTCCCGGCTTCTCGCTGCTACAGACCGCAGGTGCGCCGCGGTCGGCGGCAAAACCACCCGGAAGTCGGACAGGTCCGTTGACTCGGCTGGGTCCGGACCTGAAGACACCCTGTTCCCGGATAGGGACGGCGGGCGTCTTTCCCGCGGGAGCGGGTGGGGAGCAGTGCTCCAGCGTGACCTGCTTATGCAGGGGCAGAGTCACAGTGGGTCTCCTCGCAGACCCACGGCAGCATCCTTTCAAGGACTGCCAAATGTCTCACCCTCTTCGCAGGGGAGCATTAGGGGTCAGAGCTGGGCTGACCCTGAAGAAGGGGCAATGGCTGAACAGTCAACTGTGAGGGGTGCCAGAAGAGAGAGCAGCAGAGATTGTGGGACACATGCTGTATCAACAAGAAGGACTGCCTATACAAAGCTGCAAGCCAGTGAAAAATACATGGCTACAAAACAGCTACAGGAGCAAGCCATTAACTTTTATGGCTGGGAAGTACATTGCTCCAGAGAACTCCATTTCTCTTAAAGTACCAGCAGTCTATGACCCCATCTGGGGCAACAGGAGCCCATCTATAAGGAGCCAGGAGGTGAAGCTCCAGAGGAAAACTGCTGGCTGCTAAAATCACAGCAGTACCAGGACAACTGATGGGGTTGATTTGCCTGAAGAGTTACTAGATGCTCTAGCAGACTGTGTAATACTCAGTGGAGATTAATCAGTTACAGGAAGAGCATCATCAAGAAGTGCGGAATTATGCAAGACAAGTAGCACACAGGCGCCAAAATTGCTGTTGGGGGACCTCCCGAAGCAGGTGAAAGACCTGCATGAGAAGCCAAGGCTATAGGCCTGATCAAGGTGCCAAGCACCTCTAAAACCCACTATCAACAGCGGCAGCACCCCTACACACCCACCAGACATCGGTGCTATGGAAGACCATCTGGTGGTGAAAGCTCGAAGGCCGGCCCACCTGCACAGCGGTCTTTCAGACCATGGCCCAGCCCGGCCTTCATGGAAAACGCGCCAACCCCACAACGCAGCAACACAATACCAGAAGAAACAACTGCGGAGACAACCCACACAACACCGGTAACCATGGAGGTAGGTGGGTCTGGTTGTCTTAAAAAACATTGCATGTCCGATTCATCAAAAGTTGGGGGACGGTTGCACTTGTTTCATCATGTGTGCTGCACTTTTTACCTCTGAACTTTTTAAATACTCGGAAGTATTCAGAATTACAAAATTGAATTTGTATACGAACTACCGTCCCAGTTCAGCATACGCCTAGCAGGAAGTTCATACTTCACAAAAAGAGAGAACAGCAGGCCATGCTGAACTGTTAAGACTAAACACAAAAGGGATTGAGAAAACAATCAGAGAATTTTCAAGAGTTCGTATCAAATAATTTATAAAAAACTAAAAAGATGGTGGTTGCCGTATCATTACAGATTTGACCGAACTAAATACTTCCGTTCAGTATGCCCATCTTCCAAAATAGACACGTTTGTCACACACAGGGTCATCGTAAATACCTGAAATTTAATCTGGATGGGACAGCAATGGCAGTATGCCTTATCCAATGGGTTGTCATCAGCACCCAGGCTATTACAATTTTATTAAAACCAGCTTTAGCATACTTAAAGAAACATAACCATATCGTCATGGCTTACCTTGATGAATATTCTCATTGTAGGTGAAATTGGAGCTGGCTACATTGGTGGTATCAGCCACAACACAGAGATTAACGTACATCCAGATAAATCAAAATTGGAACCCTCCACTACCATGGATTTATTTGGGTTCACTATTGACCTGTTCATATGTCCTATCAACCTTGCCACCAAACAAAGTGACAGACTTGATGGGAGTATGCAAAAGCCTCACTGGCATCAGGGAACCATCCATTCGGCAAGGAGCAAGAGTGATTGGAATTGGTGGCTGCGTTCCCAGCAGCACAATTGGACCACTCCATTATTAAAACCTGGAAGAGAAAAATTTTAACTCTCAAAAATCATACAGGCCATTTCAATAGGCCTAATGCAACTCCAGGGAAAGTAAATTAGAATTAAACTGGTGGATAGAAATGTTCCATATTATCCTAACCCCATCACCCCATTCTATATCCCTAGGGTACATTACAGACTGATGCCAGTGCTAAAGGTTGGGGAGCAACTAATACCACCGCAGTTGTGGTGGCAGATGAGTGCACAAAAAATATTCTGTTTAAAGCACTAGGAATTAATTATCTAGAAATGCTGGGAGCGTTTCATGGACTCAGGGCCTACTGCTCAGATGAGCACCAGTTGCATGTACGGTACAGATTGATACCACACTGGGGCCTATATATAATCATATGGGTGAAATAAAGTCGATATCATGTGATGAATTGCCAAAATAATATCTGGCACTGGTGTCTGGAGAGAGATTTGGATCTCAACCACTTACCATCCAGGTAAGCTAAATACAGTGGCAGACACCAGGTCACGTAAAATCAACGACAACATTAAATGGATGTTGGATCGGAAAGTGTTTCAGATATTATAGACCGGTATGGGACACCAGATATCGACCTTTTTTCCATCCGACTAATTCACCAACTACCAACATATGTTGCTTGGGAACCAGACCCAGGGGCAGCAGCGATGGACGATATCTCGCTGCATGGGGGGGGGGATTTGTTTTGCTATGCATTTCCCCTTCTGCCTCATCAGGCGAGTCTTACAATAATTAAACAAGACGCCGCAACGGGTACCATGGTTCCCAACAGTACAAAGATAGTCTCAGAACCTGCATCTGGATCAACAACGGCCAAGGAGGTTGGCACACCCGTGCGGGAAAAGTATCCGTGCCATGACTGTATGAACTTGTTGATTTGCAGATTCTGAACAGCATTTCTGGGATACGGACTCTCCGACAGGACGATCAATGCCATCTCAGCGTCGTGCAGGGAGTCCACGAGAAGAACAGTACCTGACATAAGTCAGGAAATGGGAAGTGTTCTGCACCAGGACGAACACTACATATGACTCAGCCACCAACACTGAAGTGCTGGAGTTCTGGCCACCCTTCATTTCGATGAAGGATTGAGTTACAGTGCCCATTATTGTGCAAGGAGTGCCCTATCTAATATCTGGGCAGAGGGAGTGATCACCTGGCTATAGGATCACACCCACTAGTACCTAAACGAATGAGGGGTATTTGTCCTCTATTCCCCCCAGGCCCAGATACACCCCTATATGGGACATAGGTAGTACACCATGTTACGAGGATGGACACCAATATCGGGGCTCACTCTGGACAAACTAATATCCTAGATGGGAATTGATTATGGCACTTGGATCAGCACAACGGGTCCAGTCCTTACACAAGCTAGAAATAGGACGTCATGTCTGTCACAAATGGCAGATAACCTGCTACATACAGGGGTACTTAAACTAGCTGACACCCGGTTCCTTTGGCCAATATTAGAGTTTCTGGCCTATCTGCAGATAGTCGGCCCTGCTTAGTGACACATATTTTCCAATATATAGTCACCAAGACACTTATGGGCACGGAGAGATGGCTTTCTCATTAGCCATAAATGCCCCACCTAAGGTCACAGTGCAAACCATATCCAATGGGTTCGGGTGGTATTACGTGCAGTGGTGAATACTAATGTTTCAAATCTCACTCCAACAGGGCTGCATCAACATCGGACGCTAGGATGATGGAGTTTCCTATGGACCACATCCTTGCCACAGCGGGGTGGAGCAATGAACGCATTCAATGCTTTGATAATAAACCCGTGGCCGATCTGAGACGTTTGCAGGGAAAAATTAAGTTCTGTAAAATAAATTACCCAATGTGGGGCATATTATTTAGGTATGAATAATACCTTTATTGTTTTTCAGCACAGTGTCGTGGTGTGAAATACGTTCATCCTCCGTCCCAGAATGGCAGTGTGTGAGCATGGTCTCGTTCCAGGGCATGAAATCACAGAGCTTTGAAATCTTCACGTAGTCACTCACGTGACTCCGAAGTAAAAATAGTAAGATTAAATGAACTTACCAGTTTGACAGTTTGATCTTTATTTTATGAGGAGTTACGATGAGGGATTACGTGCCCTCCGCTCCCAAAACCCTCTATTATAAAGTTCAACTGGTATGGAAGTTTTCTCTTATCTTACTATATTAGTCTACTCTGGGTATCTGTGATTTCACACCACTGCTTTGAAGATGTCGCGCATGCGTGCTGGCGGGTCTTCACGTAATCCCTCATCGTAACTCCTCATAAAATAAAGATCAAACTTCAAACTGGTAATTCTCATTTAATCTTACTATTAATTGGCGGAGTAGACTTGATGGGCCGAATGGCCTAATTCCGCTCCTATCACATGACCTTATGACCTTAATGGAATGAGATCGCACGGGTCTCCGGCGCTGTAAGGCAGCCATTCTACCGCTACGCCACCGTGCCACCCGCAACCATGTTTGATTCTAAGATAACCACGTTCTTTATTGACCAAAATCAGGTGAAATAAACTCGATAATCAAAAGCCTATTAATAAATAAAAGGGAAAGCGTCGATAGGGCAGTCACGGTGGCGCAGCTGGAGAGTTGCTGCCTTACACAGCAAAGAGTAGCCGGAAGCCAGAGGATTGGGAAACTTTCAGAGGACAACAGAAGGAAACAAAATGGGCAATACGGGCTGAAAAGAAGAAGTATGAGGGGAAACTGGCCAGGAATATAAAGAAGGACAGTAAAAGCTTCTTTAGATATGTTAAGGGAAAAAGAATAGCAAAGTTAAATGTGTGTCCCTTGAAGGCAGACACGGGTGAAATAATTATGGGCAACAAGGAAATGGCAGAAGAGTTGAATAGGTACTTCAGATCTGTCTTCACTAAGGAGGACACAAACAATCTCCCAGATGTACTGGAGAGCAGAAGATTTTAGAGGGTAGAGGAACTGAAAGAAATTTTCATTAGGCGAGAAATAGTATTGGGTAGGCTAATGGGAATGAAGGATGATAAATCCCCTGGGCCTGATGGTCTGCATCCCAGGGTCCTCAGGGAGGTGGCTCTAGAAATAGTGGATGCATTGGTGGTCATTTTCCAATGTTCAATAGGTTCAGGATCAGTTCCTGTGGATTGGAGGATAGCTAATGTTATCCCACTTTTCAAGAAAGGAGCGAGAGAGAAAACGGGGTAATTACAGACCCCAGTTAGCCTGACTTCGGTGGTGGGAAAGATGCTGGAGTCATTTATTTAAGAGGTAATAATGGGGCATTTAGATAGCAGTAAAAGGATTAGTCCAAGTCAACATGGATTTATGAAAGGGAAATCATGCTTGACTAATCTTCGGGAATTTTTTGAGGATGTGACAAGTAAAATGGATGAAGGGGTGCCATGGATGTAGTGTTTCTAGACTTTCAGAAAGCATTTGATGTCCCGCACAGGGAACTGGTGACTAAAATGAGCACCTTGTTATTGGGGGTAAGTGTTGACATGGATAGAAAATTGGTTGCAGACTGGAATAAAGGTAGGAGTGAAACGGTCCCTTTTCAGAATGCAGGCAGTGGCGAGTGAGTGCCGCAAGGTTGGTGATGGGGTCCGCAACTGTTTTACCATAAAATTTTAATGATTTGGAAGAGGGGTAATTAGGAAGCAACGCTAGCAGGTTTGGCGGATGACAACAAAGCTGGTGGCAGTGTGCCGGTGAAGAGGATGTAGAAGGTTGCGGGGACCTGTTGATGAGTGGGCAGATGCGTGCAAGCAGTATAATATTTCAAGATTAATGTGAGGGTTATCCACTTTGGCGGCAAAAACAAGGGAGGAGGAGATATTATCTCAATGGGGTTAGGTTTAGGTAAGGGGGAGTACAGCGAAACTTGGGTGGTCCTTGTACACCGTCACTGAAGTGCGTGCAGGTACAGCAGGCAGTGAAGAAACTCATGGAATCTGGCCTTCATAACAAAGGAATTCCAGTACAGGAGTAAAGAGGTTTCTTCTGCATTGTTATAGGCTCTGGTATGACCACATCTCAGGAGTATTGTGTCAGTTTTGGTCTCTCTAATTTGAGGAAGGACATCTTTGATTGATTGTGCAGTGATAGGTTCACAAGATAAACCCTGGTATGGGGGACTGTCATATGAGAAATGACTAGGAAAGATAGAAGGATAGAGGGGGAATGTAATTAATGAAGAATGAAAATAATAATTAATTAGAAATATTTATAGAGATAGAATAAGAAATTATATAGAGATAAATCAGAGGGAATTATCTTATAGAAACATAATAAAACTTAAAAGGACTGGACATAGCTAGATGCTGGAAAAAATTGTTCCCAATGCTGGGCAGTCCAAACCAGGGGCCACAGTCTTAGAATAAAGGGGGTTCATTTAAGACCTGAGGTGTGAAAAAATCTTTTTACCAGAGAGTTGTGAATTTTATTTGAATTACCCGCCACAGGCAGTGGATGCCAAATCACTGATGGATTTAAGAGAGAGTTGATAGAGCTCTAGTTGTGGAGTCAAGGGATTTGGGGAAGGAAGCCAGGAACGGGTTATTGATAACGGACATCAGCCATGATCACAAGCATGGTGGTGCTTGGATCGAAGGGCCGAATGGCCTCCTCCGCACCTATTTTCTATGTTTCTATGTTTCTATGAATGCCTCTCTGACAGGGTGCTTCTGGCAATCAGTGGTCCAACCTCCTTTCCTAATCTGAACATGTTACTCCCAGGGTCAAGTGTTGTTTAGCCGCCTGTCTCTTCTGCAACGAGGAAGAGACCGTGTCCAAGTATATGGAGTGTGAAGGGTCGCAGCCCCTGTTATCGACTATCTGAATGGCTGTCTCGGTTATTGGCTGCACTTTAGCCCCATGCTCCTGATCTTTGGTCACTGGTGCAGAGGGGGGGGAGGGAGGTTCGGTAGAGAGGGGTACACCAGAGTCGACTGCCTCTGCCTGCCTGCCTGCCTGCCAGCCTGCCCATTCTTCGTTCCCGTGTGTCCCTGAGCCTGGTGAACGTGTTTCCACGGGGAACTCTGGTCCTTCCGTGAATGGCTGGTTGCCGCGTGTAATTGACACAAAAGCATTTGTATATTATATAATAATAATATATATAATATATATATAAATAATAAATTATGACCAGCCAGAACAGGCAGACAGACAGACAGACAGCAGAGGCAGACAGACAGAAGGCACAGTACAGACAGAAGACAGTCAGGGACCAGATAGGCAGAGACAGAAGCAGACAGACAGATAGACAGACAGACAGGAAAGGAGCAAGAGGGCAAGACAGACAGAAAGACTGACAGGACAGACAGACACAGAGACAGGCAGACGGACAGGAAACAGACCAGACAGACAGACAGACAACAGGCAGACAGACAGAACAGCACAGACAGGACAGACAGACAGAAGGCAGGAACAGACAGACAGACAGCCTACACAGACAGACAGACGGCAGACAGAGACAGAAGACAGACAACAGAGACAGACAGAAGACGACACACAGAACAGACCAGACAGACAGAAAGAGACAGACAGGGACAGAAGACCGGACAGACAGAAAGACAGACAGGACAGGCAGGCAGACAGACAGACAGACAGACAGACAGAAGAGGCAGACAGGGACACAGAGGCAGACAGACAGCAGACAGACCCGACAGCAAGGCAGACTGGATGAAAGAACAGACAGAACAGACAGACCAGACAGCAGACAGGACGCACGACAGGCAGAGACAGACAGACAGACAGACAGACAGCAGACAGACAGCAACAGCAGCAGACAGACAGACAGACAGACAGTCAGAAGGACAAGGCAGACAGACAGACAGACAGAACAGACAGACAGACACAGACACACACAGAGACAGACAGGACAGACAGACAGACAGACAGACAGAAAGACAGAAGAGCAGACAGACAGACAGACAGACAGACCGACAAGACAGAAGGACAACAGACAGACAGACAGACAGACAGACAGGATGACAGACAGACTGACACAGAACAGGGGAGAGGCAGACAGACAGACAGACAGACCACAGACAAGAAAACAGAACAGACAGACCAGACAGACAGAAACAGAGGCAGGACAGACAGACAGTGACAGAAAACACAAATAAATAAAAGAGAAGATAATAAAATAAATGTCAAGAGTGTTTTATTTTCTCATCTGGAGATGGGGGATGAGAGGAGAGATGAGACCAGCCCATGATTGATTGGCGGAGTAGACTCGATGGCCGAATGCTACTCAATCCTTCGCCTAGAACGTCAAACCTGAACAGACGTATTCCCTCACACCAACATCCCGTGACAACCTGTTTCCATAAGGAAACACTGCTCTTCTTTCCTAATTGAACTACTTCCACCCATTAAAGGGCCTGTTTCCACTTAGTGACTTTTTTTGGTGACTGATGTTGAACATGCAGCAGCGACCAGAACAAGACACGGCTTCTCTGGGCGACTACTCACGACCAGACAGGCATTCGCCCTGGCGACAAGTCCGCCCGCACGTTCGTGATCGTCTCCTCAGTCCCCAAAGTGTCGTAGCGTCTTTTTGGTCGCCGCTGGATTTTTCAACATGTTGGCAACTTTTGGCGAGCGCAACGACCGTAACGTGTGTCGACAGTCCTGCTAGTAAAGAAAGTCGCCTAAAGGCTCAGCCCGTTAATGACAACCACACTAAGCCAAGAGTTTACAGAAGACAGACACAAAAGCTGGAGTAACTCAGCGGGTCAGGCAGACTCTGGAGAGGAAGGAATGGGAGACGTTCAGCCGCAACCCTTCTTCACACCTTGTTTCACACAAGATTCACAGAGGTCAGTACGAAGGCGAGGAAACAATTAGACCCCCGGAAAGGGCTTCTGGTTCCATCGGCCCAATCCTCATCATATTCCCAGTTCAACAAGTTCATCCAACTATCTTCCACTTCCTAAAAGTAAATTACAAACAAATCTCACCATGCAATTCTATCGCTGGGAAGTGGCGGGTTGAAGAGGTAGATTGGAAGGGAACCCTATAGACCTTGCACCATGCTGAGCATACAGCCATCCTCAAGTGGCACCTCACGTACAGAGTGGCGGTTGGCGCAGCGGCAGAGTTGCTGCCTCACAGCGCCAGAGACCCGGGTTCCATCCTGACTGCGGGCGCTGTCTGGACGGAGTTTGTACGTTCTCCCCGTGATCTGCGTGGGTTTTCCTCGGGAGCTCCGGTTCCTCCCGCCTCCAAAGTACGTGTGTTACTTGTTAGAAAAAGTAATATTGTCCCCAGTGTGTGTAGGATAGTGTTAATGCGCGGGGATCGCTGGTCGACGTGGACTCGGTGGGCCTGAAGAGCCTGTTTCTGTAAACTAAACAAGTCAACAATGCTATGGTCATGGCCTCTGAATATGCACACACACGCAGGAGGCAAACATCTACGGAAGATAGACATAAAATGCTCAGTGGGTCAGGCACCGTCTCTGGAGAAGAGGAATAGGTGACGTTCCGGGTCAGAAACCTTCTTCGGACAGAAAGACAGAGAAAGGCAAAACAGAACAGGGCCGCCAACAGGTGACCTCAGCAAGGCTGGAGACTATAATGGTCCATTGTTGGCTGGGGAAGATGTGCTAACGATGATGCGAACAGTGGGACTGGCAGGACAATTAAGGTGGGGGGGAGGGGAAAAGGAAATGCGGGATTTGCTTGGAATGAGAGAAATCAACTTTCAAGTTCAAGTTACATTTATTGCCAATTGGTACAGTGAGATTTGAGTCACCCATACAGCCATACGCATAAAAAGAACACAACACACGATAGAGTTTAACATGAACATCCCCACACAGCGGAATCAACGTTTCCTCACTGTGAGGGAAGGCAATAAAGTTCAGTCATCTTCCTCTTTGTCCACCCGTGGTCGGGGCCTTTGAGCCCTCTGCAGTCGGCCCGATGAAGCTCTAGCCATTCTCCGGCGGGAAAGACTGCGCCAATCCAATTGGTAGGCCGCGGGGGGCGAAGATGCGACTCGGACAAAAGACGCATCTCCGTCCAGGTAAGCGACTGGAAAGAGGATTGTAAGCTGTACTGCCGCTCGACTATTGAAGTTCAGATGACCGTGGTTGCCGCAGATTGAGAAGATTCCCATTAGTTCTGAAGGTTAGCCCTACTTTTTGCGGGCATGCTTAATGGTGCAGCGTTGAAGTGCAGACTAAAAAAAGGAAAACAAAAGTTTTCGGGCCAAAGACAGTCTATCACACTTGGCAGGTCGTCATGGAGAAAATGTGAAATGGAGACAAATTTCTGTGGGGACATCCGAATTTGAAGAGCGACACTTCACAAATCCTGTTGATTGATGGTGTCAAAGGTTTTACTGATATTGAAAAAGACAATATATGGTGCCGAATATGGGACAGGCAGATGTATGGCTGGCTGTACAAACCCATGCTATGTTATCCTTCAGCAAGACACGCAACAGCTTGCTGAAGTGTAGGAAGGAACTGCAGATGCTGGTTCACACCGAAGATGGACACAGAAAGTGTTGGAGTAGCTCAGCGGGTCAGGCAGCGTCTCTGGAGAAAAGGACCAGGTGGCGTTTCTGGTCGAAACCCTTCTTCAGACTGAGAAGTCGGGGGGGTTGAATGAGAAACGAGAGATGCAGATGGTGATATCCAGAGAGATATAGAACAAATCTTCTCCGTGGATTGTCACCTTGTCGTGGTGGAGAAGCTTGCGTGGGTCCTGAGATGCTGAGAGCGATGCCGTCTGGAGCGATGCTCCTGGTAGGGCCACCCATGGCGGTAAGGTCGAGGGGGAGGTCTCTGACAAAGAGCAATCCAACCAAGACCTCAACGGTGGAACAGGCGGAGGACGATGGCTGACCTTAGTGGAGCGTCACAACGGCTGGGAAGGCGGATGACGGCTGCGGCAGAAAAGGGTCCCCGGTCGTCTTGGACTCCGTGCCACTGGATCTCAACCCAGATCTGTCAAGGACCGTGGGGTGGCTGTCTGTGCACCAGTCTCCCCACGTTAAACAAAGTCACGCACAGGCGTCCTCCATATAGGGAATAGCACCCTGGAGACACCGTGGTCAGCCACGACCAAAGGGGGCCTAAAAAACCCCCAAATAAATGACAGATATGCCAAAAAGTAACGATGATCAAGGGAACAGGCCATTGTTAGCCGTGGGTTAGATGAAAATTAACAGACAATGAGACTCAACAAGATGACTTTGAAGCAAGAACAACAATTTGAGTGAGAGAGGGACGGAGAGAGAGGGGATGCAAGGGTTACTTGAAGTTAGAGAAGTCAATACTCATACCACTGTGTTGTAAGCTGCCCAAGTGAAATATGAGGTGCTGTTCCTCCAGTTTGCGTTTGGCATCACTCTGACAATGGAAGAGGCCCAGGACAGAAAGGACAGTGTGGGAATGCGAAGGGGAATTAAAGTGTTTGGCAACTGAGAGATCAGGTAGATCCAGGCGGCCTGAGCGAAGGTGTTCAGTGAAACGGTCGGCCAGTCTACGTCTGGCCTAGCGACGCACAAGAGATGCAGATGCTGGTTTACACCAAAGAGAGACCCAAAATGCTGGGGTAACTCAGCGGGTCAGGCAGCATCCCATGAGAAAAGGAAGTGGTGACGTTTCGGGTCGAGACCCTTCCGCAGACTCCCTTAAGTGTGCAGTGGAAGAATTATATTAAAGCCAGTATAATACAAACTAAAAGTGGGCATTGTTGCAAATGTGATTCTCACATGTTGGAATCTAGAGCCGAGGCCACAACAACCCAACAACAACGTATCATCAACCTTTATCCTTTATCATCGTTACTTTTTTGCATATCTTTCATTTTACTTCGGAGTCACGTGAGTGACTACGTGAAGACCCCGCCTGCACGCATGCGCGACATATCGTCGAACGCATTGCGGAAGCGACAGTCGGGAGGAGCGCCGCTCCTCCAGTGTAAGTTTAAAAACTGAGGTAAATCTTACCATTCTGGTGAGCGTGGCGACTGCGCGTGTTTTGTGTTTCAGGAAACACCATGGAGTTGCGCAAGTCTAGGAGAGGAGCGGCAAAAACAGCTGCTATGGAAAGCAGCCAGCAGCGTGCCGTCTCTCCAGAGCTGCCAGCAGTTCCCGACTTTCCGCCGCTACAGTCCGAAGATACACCGCGGCCCGGCGGCAAAGCCACCCGGAAGTCGGATAGGGCCATTGACTCAGCTGGGTCCGGACCTGAAGACACCCCGTTCGCGGATAGCGACGGTGGGCGTCTTGCCCGCATGGAGCGGATGGTGGAGCAGTTGCTCCAGCGTGACCTGCTTATGCAGGGGCAGAGTCACGGTGGGTCTCCTTGCAAGGACTGCCAAATGTCTCACCCTCTTCGCAGGGGAGCATTGGGGGTCAGAGCTGGGCTGACCCTGAAGAAGGGGCAATGGCTGAACAGTAATCAGTGTTAGGGGTGCCAGAAGAACTACTGGGCATGGCAAACAAACATGCTATGCCAACACAGAAAGGACTGCCCATACATCCAAAGCTGGCAGCCAGCATAAATTACATGGCTACAAACCAGCTGCAGGAGCAAGCCATTAACTCCACGGCTGAAAAATACCTTGCTCCAGAGAATTGCAATTCTCTTAATGTTCCAGCAGTCAACAACTCCATCTGGGGCAACATGAGCCCATCTATAAGAAGCCAGGAGGTGAAGCTACTGAGGATCCTTAAAACTGCTGCTGCAGGGATCACAACAGTGACCAGAACAGCTGATGGGTGGAGTTGCCAGAAGAGCTACAAGATGCTCTAGTATTACTGTGTAGTACTCAGTTTTGAAATCAACAACTATAGGAAAGAGCATCATTAAACCACACTTAATCCCAAATTTGCGGGATTATGCAGACCAGTATGCTCAGCCGCCAAATTTGCTGTTTGGGGACAACCTTTCGAAGCAGGTGAAAGAATTAGATGAAGAGCCAAGGCCATAGGCCTGATCAAGGTGCCAAACACCTCTAAATCTCACTATCAACAGCGGCAGCACCCCTACAGAACCACCAGACATCGATACAATGAAAGAACACCTGGTGGTGAAAGCTCGAGGCCGATCCACCTGCACAGTGGTCTTTTTTAGGCCATGGCCCCTGCCCGGGCCTTCTTGGAAAATGCGCCACCCCCAACGAAACAACACAACACAGAAGAAACAAGGCAGAGACAACATACACAACACCGGCGGTAACCATGGAGTTAGTGGGTCTGGTTGTCTCAAAAACATTGCATGTTTAGGTGCATCAAAAAAATTGAGTGGACGTTGCACATGTTTCATCACGTGTGGAGCACTTTTACATCTGATACTTACATACTCGGAAAGTATTCAGGGTTACAAACTTGAGTTGTGAACAAACTCCCCCATCCCAGTTCAGCATACGCCTAGCCTGAAGTTCATACTTTCACAAAAAGAGGAGAACAACAGGCCATGCTGACTGTTGAGATTAATCAATAAAGGGTAATTGAGAAGACAATCAGGAATCTCAAGAGTTCGTATCTAATATATTTACAAAAAGCAAAAAAAGATGGCGGTTGCCGCATCATTATAGATTTGACTGAACTAAATAATTACATTCAGTATACCCATTTCAAAATGGACACGTTTGTCACAGCCACACAGTTGATTTCTGATAGGTACTACATGGCTTGCATCGATCTTAAAGATGCGTACTATTCAGTACCTATACACAAGGATCATCGTAAATACCTGAATTTTGTCTGGATGGGACAGCTATGGCAGTATAAGGCCTTACCCAATGGGTTATCATCAGCACCACGGCTGTTTACTAAATTATTAAAACCAGCTTTAGCATACTTAAGGGAACATAACCATATCATCATGGCTTACCTTGATGATATTCTCATTGGTGAGAATTTGGAAATGGCTACATTGGCAGTATCAGCCACAAAACATATTTTTCAAAAGCTGGGATTTATCATACATGCAGATAAATCAAAATTGGAACCCTCCACTATAATGGATTATTTGGGCTTCACTATTGACTCAGTTCGAATGCCTATCACCTTGCCACTACACAAAGTAACAGACTTGGTGATAGCATGCAAAAGCCTCACTGGCATCAGGGAACCATCTATTCGGCAAGTAGCCAGAGTGATTGGGAAATTAGTGGTTGCGTTCCCAGCAGCACGATTTGGACCTCTCCATTATCAAAATCTGCAAAGAGCAAAAATTTCAGCTCTCAAAAATCATGCAGGCCATTTCAATAGGCCTATGGAACTACCAGAGAAAACAAAATCAGAATTAAAATGGTGGATAGAAAATGCTCAGCATTGTTCTAACCCCATCACTATCATGAACCCCTCGGTTACATTACAAACTTGATGCAGTGCTAAAGGTTGGGGAGCAACTAATACCGCCACAAGTTGTGGTGGCAGATGGAGTACACAAGAATTAACCCTGTTTAAAGCAGTAGGGATTAATTATTAGAAATACTGGGAGCATTTTATGGACTGAGGGCCTACTGCTCCGATATGCGCCAGTTGCATGTACGGTTACAAATTGATAATACCACAGTGGTGGCCTATATTAATCATATGGGAGGAATAAAGTCGATATCATGTGATGAATTGGCTAATAATATCTGGCACTGGTGTCTGGAAAGAGAGATTTGGATCTCAGCCACTTACCTCCCAGGTAAGCAAAATACCGTGGCAGACAACCAGATCACGTTAAATTCAACGACAACATTGAATGGATGTTGGATCGGAAAGTGTTTACAGATATTATAGAACGGTATGGGACACCAGATATCGACCTTTTTGCATCCACTTAATCACCAACTTCCAACATATATTGCTTGGGAACCAGACCCAGGGGCAGCAGCGATGGACGCTTTCTCGCTGTATTGGGGGGATTTGTTTTGCTATGTATTTCCCCCCTTCTGCCTCATCAGTCGGGTCTTACAAAAAATTAAACAAGACTCTACAACGGGTATTTTGGTTGTTCCCGACTGGCCTACCCAACCATGGTTCCCAGCAGTACAAAAGATGGCCTCAGAACACTGCATCCGGATCAACAACCGGCCGAGTTTGTTGGTACACCCCGTGACAGGGGAAAGTCATCCGTGCCATGACCGCATGAACTTGTTGATTTGCAGATTCTGAACAGGCCATTCCTGGGATACGGACTCTCCGATAGGACGATCAATGCCATCTCAGCGTCGTGCAGGGAGTCCACGAGGAAAATGCAGTACCTGACATATGTTAGAAAATGGGAAGAGTTCTGCACCAGGACGAACACTACATATGACTCAGCCACCATCACTGAAGTACTGGAGTTTCTGGCCATCCTTCATTTCGATGAAGGATTGAGTTACAGTGCCACTAATTGTGCAAGAAGTGCCCTTTCTAATTATCTGGGCAGAGGGAGTGATCACCTGGCTATAGGACCACACCCACTAGTATCTAAACTTATGAGGGGTATTTTTAATTCTAATCCCCCCAGGCCCAGATACACCCATACATGGAATATAGGAATAGTATTAACTATGTTACGAGGATGGACACCCATATCGGGGCTCACGCTGGATAAACTAACATACAAGATGGTAATGATAATGGCACTTGTAACAGCACAACGGGTCCAGTCCTTACACAAGCTAAATATGGACGCCATGTATATCACGAGTGGCAAGATAACTTTTCTAATACAGGGGTTAGTCAAACAAGACCGGCCTGGGTCCACTGGCCAAAAATTAGAGTTTATGGCCTATCCTGCAGATAGTCGGCTCTGCATTGTGACACATATTTTACAATACATAGAAGTCACCAAGACTCTAAGGAGCACGGAGAGAGCTTTACTCATAAGCCATAAACGCCCTCACCATAAGGTCACAGTGCAAACCATATCCAGATGGTTAAGGGTGGTATTAGATGCAGCGGGGGTGGATACTAATGTTTTCAAATCTCACTCCACCAGGGCGGCATCTACATCGGCGGCTAGGATGATGGAAGTTCCTTTGGACCATATCCTTGCCACAGCGGGTTGGAGCAATGAACAAACTTTTCAAATCTTTTATAATAAACCCGTAGCCGTTCCTGACACGTTTGCAGGGAAAATTTTGAGTTCTGTAAAATAAATTACCCAATGTGGGGCATACTGTTTAGGTATGAATAAATAACTTTTCTTTGTTTTTCAGCACGGTGTCATGACTGAATTACGTTCATCCTCTTTTTTCCTAGCATGGCAGGGTGTAAGCATGGACTCGTTTCCAGGGCATGAAATCACAGAGCTTTGGAAATCTTCACGTAGTCACTCACGTGACTCCGAAGTAAAAATAGTAAGATTAAATGAGAACTTACCAGTTTGAAGTTTGATCTTTATTTTATTGAGGAGTTACGATGAGGGATTACGTGCCTTCCGCTCCCAAAACCCTCTATTATAAAGATCAACTGGTATGGAGGTTCTCTCTTATCTTACTATATTAGTCACTCTGGTATCTGTGATTTCACACCACTGCTTTGAAGAATGTCGCGCATGCGTGCAGGCGGGGTCTTCACGTAATCCCTCATCGTAACTCCTCATAAAATAAAGATCAAACTTCAAACTGGTAAGTTCTCATTTAATCTTACTATTCATTTGTTCTATATCTCTCTGCACCGACATCCATATCTCTCGTTTCCCTTTCCCCTGACATTCTGAACGATACGATACGATACGATACGATACGATACGATACGATACGATGGAACTTTATTGATCCCAGGAGGGAAATGGATTTGCCAACAGCCATAAAACACAAAATACACAAAACACATGAAACATGTCAGTCTCAGTCTACCCACACAACTGAAGGGGGAGGAGTTGTAAAGAAGGGTCTCGTCCTTTTATCCAGAGATGCTGTCTGACCCGTTGAGTTAAGGGCATGCCCCACTTGGGTTAAGGGCATGCCCCAGATGGCGCGCAAAGATTTTGTACATCCCAAAATCCTGGGGCTCCGCGCACTGCCCACAGCACCATGTATCATGCGCGCGTGATGCGTACAATGTGCGCATCACAGCGCGCGCCGTCGTGCGTCGTGACGCGTAAATGATGTCGCGGAAATTACGCCCAAGTGGGACAGGCCCTTGACTCCAGCATTTTTCATGTCTACCTTTGGTTTAAACCAGTATCTGCAGTTCCTTCCTACACCAAAGTAAGCCAGCAAGAGGTGGGATATACATCTCATTCCAGTCAGGAACTGCTTCCGCAAAGAAACTCAACTTCAATCATTGATTGAAGACGGCAGTGAATAGAATCCTTTGACTTAACCAACACAAGCTGGGGGTTGAGGAGGTTATGTACTGTGAATCATCGCACTGTGGCAATTAGCTGTGTGCAGACGTGTTATTTACTGTCAGCCACCAGTGAGAGGATGAGCGCATGTAGAGACAACGACAACACATCAACAGGCTGGGCATTGCACTCCAAGGAAATACTTTCCCCCTTACAAGAGACAGGAAGTTCATGCTGTCCAAGCCATGGGTAATATTTTATTTCTTCCCCGCATTCCAGTAAATAGCTGAAAAAGCCAGACGGTCCATTCCGCTCATGTCCCTAGAATTGAATTAAACTGTATTCACTGGAGTTTAGAAGGATGAGGGGGGCATCTTATAGAAACATATAAAATTATAAAAGGACTGGACAAGCTAGATGCAGGAAAAATGTTCCCAATGTTGGGCGAGTCCAGAACCAGGGGCCACAGTCTTAGAATAAAGGGGAGGTCATTTAAGACTGATGTGAGAAAAAAACGTTTTCACTCAGAGAGTTGTGAATTTGTGGAATCCCCTGCCACAGAGGGCAGTGGAGGCCAAGTCACTGGATGGATTTAAGAGAGAGTTGGATAGAGCTCTAGGGGCGAGTGGAGTCAGGGGATATGGGGAGAAGGCAGGCACGGGTTATTGATTGGGGACGATCAGCCATGATCACAATGAATGGTGGTGCTGGCTCGAAGGGCTGAATGGCCCCCTCCTGCACCTATTGTCTATGTTTCTATGTTTCTATGTAACCTGTTTTTTTAGTCTTGGCTTGATTCACCTCCAGGTAGAACCCACCAGCCTTTAGAGATGCAGCACGGAAAATGCCCTTCGGCCCACCGGGTCCGCACCGACCAGCGATCACCCCATACCCTAACAGTCTCCTACACGACATGCCAAGGACCATTTACGATTTTACCAAAGCCAATTAGCCTACGAACCTGTACGTCTTTGGAGTGTGGGAGGAAACCGGAGCACCCGGAGAAAACCCACGCGGTCATGGGGAGAACGTACAAACTCCACACAGACAGCATAAGTAGTCGGGATCGAACCCGGGTCTCTGGCGCTGAGAGGCAGCAACTCTAGCGCTGCGCCACCGTGCCGCTCACAATGTTAATGTGGTGCATCTTGAACGACTGCTTTTGAGAACACTGCCATTGTGTGTTGAGCCAAATTTGCCAGTCACTTGTCACTTCATTACAACCCTTTCTATCCCCTTCCTCCTCCAAAACACACACACGCACACACACACACGCACACACGCACACGCACACGCTCACACACACCACACACGCACACGCACACAGCACACACACGCACGCACGCACGCACACACACACACACACACACACACACACGCACACACACACGCACACACACACACACACACACGCACACACACACACCACACACACACACACACACACGCACACACACACACACACACGCACACACACACACACACACACGCGCGCGCACACACACACACCCACACACACATGCGCATACACACACACACGCACACGCACAGTCTTTCCTGTTCATGAATCCTGTTTAGAGACACAGGGAACTCTAGATGCAGGTTCACATTAATTGTCACATGCACCAATTGCTACAGTGATATTTGAGTTACCATGCAGCCATGCAACACAACACAGGATAGAGTTTGACATGAACATCCACCACAGCGGAATCAACGTTTCCCACTGTGATGGAAGGCAATAAAGTTCAGTCATCTTCCCCTTTGTTCACCCGTGGTCGGGGGCCTTTGAACCCTCCGCAGTCGCCGCTACAGACGGCCCGATGTACAGGCCCTCTCGCCGGGATGATCGGAGCACCGGCGTCGGAACGGATGGGAACACACAAAATAAAAGGCACAAAGTGCTGGAGTACTGTAACTCAGCAAGTCACGCAGCATCTCTGGAGATCGTGGCTAGGTGATGTTTCCGGTGCGGGACCCTTCTACAGACTTGCTTTTACACTAATCTGTCCTCAATGATTTAATGGCACTTTATTGTCATGTGCACCTTTCGTTTTTTTGCATGCAGATCAGTAAACATCTTACTACACATCGGAACAATCACACTTGCGTACACGAGTGCAGGAACAGTAAATGGCAGAGACAAGAATCACTGTCACAACAATCTCTGTGTTTCAGTTTCGACTTACGATTAAATGCCAGAAACCTGGCTGCCTCTTCCCACACAGATACTGCTGGACTCACTCAACATTTCTGTCGTTTTCTGGTTTTAGTTTCACATTTCCAGCACCCACAGCGTTTTGCCTCCGTGCTAATCCTGGCCCGCTAGTCTCCCAGCGCTAATCCCAATCTCACTGTCTTCATGAGACGCATAGTCCTCCCTCTCATCCTAATGCTCTGTAACCATGACAATTAAGGGCCTGTCCCACGATGCGAGTTCACCCAAGAGCTCTCCCGAGTTTAGAAAAAAATCAAACTCGTGGTACCTCATCACGAGTATTTTCTTGCTCTTGGAAATTTTTCACACTGTTGAAAAAACTTCACGAGTTTCCGCATTTCCCGAGTACCTGTCGTTAGCGTTACGAGCTGCTGCGAGACGTTCCCGAGCTCCGACGTACCCGCTACGTACTTACCACGAGTTTGATTTTTTTTTTTAAACTCGGGAGAGCTCTTGGGTGAACTCGCATCGTGGGACAGGCCGGGGTGGATGACCTCGGGTGCTTTTGTCTGTGCGGGGGTTTGCAACCTTCACGTGGGTCACCCTGTTTCGACAAATGCAATCAACCTGGCGTACATACTGCACCTGTACACCAATCTAAATGAGCAGCATAGTTTTAATGAAGTTTGATGCTGTTACTTCCCATCAGTTTCTAAGGGGAAATTATTTGAGGTACATTATTTGAGGTACATTATTCGTGTCTATCTTCAGTTTAAACCAGCATCTGCAGTTCCTTCTCACACATTGTGGCTGCTTATTTGATCTCGGGTTATGGATTACGCAGCAGGACAATTTTGGTGGAAATAGTCACCCTGACTCCCAAAAACAGTTTATACAGAACCTGCACTCACCCTGAAGAAGCAACATGGATACCAAGAGGCTACACAAAGTGCTGGAGAAACTCAGTGGGTGCAGCAGCATCTATGGAGCGAAGGAGATAGGTAACGTTTCGGGCCGAAACCCTATCCCCTTCGCTCCATAGATACTGCTGCACCCGCTGAGTTCCTCCAGCATTTTGTGTACCCTTGATTTTGACAGCATCTGCAGTTCCTTCTTTAACACATGGATACCAAGAGATCTGGGGGGGGGTCACATTGGTACACAAGCTCCCTCTGTTGGTCACGAGGAGCACAGCAGTAATTGCCTGGACAATCTCTATCATTTGCTACAAACCAAAGATTAGTCCAAGACTGAACAGACAAAGCAGCGGAGACAGAAGGTAAAAACGAGCACATAGGATCACTGAATTCTCAAGGGTTTGCCGAGTCCAGTGGTAGCATTTTGAAACTTTCTATTCAAGCACAACACTTATACAGCATCAGGGGAAAGCATTTGCACAACTTGCTCATTGGCTTGTACTCGCTGGAATTTAGAAGATTGAGGGGTGATCTCATAAAGACTTACAAAATTCTTAAGGGGTTGGACAGGCTTGATGCAGGAAGATTGTTCCCGATGTTGGGGAAGTCCAGGACAAGGGGTCACAGTTTAAGGATAAGGGGGAAGTCTTTAAGGACCGAGATGAGAAAATCGTTTTTCACACAGAGAGTGGTGAATCTGTGGAATTCTCTGCCACAGAAGGTAGTTGAGGCCAGTTCGTTGGCCATATTTAAGAGGGAGTTGGATGTGGCCCTTGTGGTTAAAGGGATCAGGGGGTATGGAGAGAAGGCAGGTACAGGATATTGAGTTGGATGATCAGCCATGATCATATTGAATGGCGGTGCAGGCTCGAAGGGCCGAATGGCCTGCTCCTGCACCTAATTTCTATGTTTCTATGCACCACCCTAATCTGACCTCAACACTATGGACCACCTCTTTGCACTCCGGAGACAGACACAAAAAGCGAGGGTAACTCAGCGGGTCAGGCAGCATCTCTAGAAAAAGAATAGGAGACGTTTCGGGTCGACACCCTCCTTCAGAACTTCTGAGAAAGTGGAGGAATTGGTTAAGAAAGAACTTTGTGAACACATCAATGTGCAGCTGGCAGTGAGATTAATAAATAATATCCGAATGCAATGGAATAAATCAGGAAAAAAAAAACCCAAGAGAAACTGCAGAAAATGGTAAACAGCAAAGCCCCTGTCCCACTTAGGAGACCTAAGCAACAACCTCTGGTGACCTTGCCCGCCACCCAAAAAAAATCAAGGTCGAGGTGACCTGCAACCTCCTACCACCTCCCACGCACATGTTGAAAACCTTCCACGACTATGAAGAAAACCGGCTCCAACTAGACCTGCGACTAAAATATGATGTATTTTTTAAACGGCAACCTATTTTTAGTCGAGGCCGGTTTTAAACATGATGAAAAAATAGCAGCAACCTAGATGAAGCCTCGACCACGCGGAAACCACTTTCGACCATTAGGGAGAGTGACCAAAACCTCCGGTGACCTCATGGAAACCTTGGGTGGCCTTGGGCAAGGTCACCAGAGGTTGCTGTTTAGGTCTCCTAAGTGGGACAGGGGCTTAAAAACCTACGCCTAAAGATCTGTTCTATAGGTCTGCAGTTACAGGGGTATCGCTACGTAATCTTACCATTAAGGGGAGTCTAGCATCTCAGTCCTTCATGATGAAAGTTGGGTTGGCATGCAAGGCTCCGCAAATGGAAAGAAAAAAATGTTTAAATAACATCCCCGCAAAAAAATGATAGAATGGTGTATTTGGGAACTGGTTAAGAAAGAACTGCAGATGCTGGAAAAGTTGAAGGTAGACAAAGATGCTGGAGAAACTCAGCAGGGTGAGGCAGCATCTAGGGAGCGAAGGAATAGGTGACGTTTCGGGTCGAGACCCTTCTTCATTTGGAAACCGGTGCACTGTTGCAAAACAATGCACAGCAGGAAAAGGTATTCCATCCACTTGTGAAGAAATGGAAGATAGACACCAAAAGCTGGAGTAACTCAGCGGGACAGGCAGCATCTCTGCAGAAAAGGAATAGGTGACATTTCGGGTCGAGACCCGGCTTCAGCCTGAGAGTCAGGGGAGAGGGAGATGAGAGATACAGACAGTGATATACAGGGATTATAGAACAAATGAATGAAAGATATGCAAAAAGTAATGATGATCGAAAAAAATGGTCCGGGGATGGATGTCGGGGTAGGTGATAACAAGTTATACAGGTAACGCAGCTCAACAGGATGACATGAAACTAGTACGATCACTAGGGTGGGAGAGGGGCAGAGAGAGAGGGGATGCAAGGGCTACTTGAAGTTAGAGAAATCAAGGTTCATGCTGGTAGGTTGAAAGCTGCTCAAGCGAAATACAAGTGCTCCAAATTGCGTTTAGCCTCACTCGGACAATGGAGGGGGCCCAGGACAGAAAGGTCAGTTTTATAATGGGAAATAGAATTAAAGTGTTTGGCTACCGGGAGATCGCATAGGCCCAGGAGGAATGAGCGAAGGTGTTCAGCGAAACGATCGCCCAGTCTGCACTTGGTCTCGCCGAAGTATAAGAGCGTGAAGAAATGGTTTGTTCGGTTGGGAGATTCATGTAATTTTACATAATTTCTCCTTTGCTTTAGTTTAATTAAGAGATACAATGCAGAAACAGCCCCTTCGGCCCACCGCCAACCAGCGATCCCCGCACACTAACACTGTCCGACACATAACAGAGACAATTCACATTCGTAGCAAGCCAATTAACCTACAAACCTGTCTATCTTTGGAGAGCGTGGGGGTAAAACCGAAGATCTCAGAGGAAACCGATGTTGGTCACGGGGAGAACGTACAGACAAGCACCCGTAGTCAGGATCCAACCCGGGCCTCTGGTGCTGTAGGGCAGCAACTCTACCGCTGCGCCACCAGGCCACCACCATGCTTCAGTCTAACCTCTAGCTGAAGCACAAAACAGTCAAGGTGTCCATAATATTCCCCATTATTTCATAACAAGAGGAGTTGAATATAGGAGCAAAAAAGGTCCTTCTGCCATTGTCCACGGCCCGAGTGAGACCACACCTGGAGTCTTGCGTGCAGTTTTGGTCTCCAAATTTGGGGATGGACATTCCTGCTATTGAGGGAGTGCAGCGTAGGTTCACAAGGTTAATTCCCGGGATGGCGGGACTGTCATATGTTGATAGAATGGAGCAGCTGGGCTTGCATGCTCTGGAATTTAGATGAGAGGGGATCTTATTGAAACATATAAGATTATTCAGGGTTTGTACACGCTAGAGGCAGGAAACATGTTCCCGGTGTTGGGGGAGTCCAGAACCAGGGGCCACAGTTTAAGAATAAGGGGTAAACCGTTTAGAACGGAGATGAGGAAAAATCTTTTTAACCCAGGGAATTGTGCATCTGTGGAATTCTCTGCCTCAGGGGGCGGTGGAGGCCAATTCTCTGGATGCTTTCAAGGGAGAGCTAGACAGAACTCTTAAAGATAGCGGAGTCGGGGTATATGGTGAGTAGGCAGGAACGGGGTACTGATTGGGGATGATCAGCCAAGATCACATTGAATGGCGGTGCTGGCTCAAAGGGCCGAATGGCCTACTCCTGCACCTATTGTCTTTTGTTTATTATCCTTGGATCTCCCGTGGCATTGCTCCAGAATGATGCTTTGTTTTCCATAGACAGCAAAGTAAAATGCTTGAACGTAATTACCTATTATGTCAACGGGCAGAAAGCCATAAGCAGGCAGCGACCAACTTCACAGCTGGAGATCCAAGCACGGAATATCAATCCATACCCCTACCTTATCCTAGTGGATAATATAGATGTGACCCTCACGAGCTGGAGTTATATAAAATATAAATATGTTGGGTAGTGTAAAATATACATGCAACGCTGACACATCAGAGTTGCGGAAATAATATACCTCTTGTCGACATCTGGCAGATAATAACTTGGACACAGGCAGCTAGGAGGACAGACCATTGGTGCTGCAAGGATTTATCTGCAATTCTAATAAAGCACCACATCCTCTCCGAAAATATTGCTAATGACTGGACACCGTCTTACGAAGGCACCAGATCACGCAGTCCGCACCGAACGGTGGTAGATAGAGTGGCTGTGGAGAGGATGTTTCCACTCGTGGGAGAGTCTAGGACTAGGAGTCATCTCCTCAGAATTAAAGGACGTTCCTTTAGAAAGGAGATGAGGGGGTATTTGTTTAGTCAGAAGGTGGTGACCTTGTGGAATTCATTGCCACAGAAGGCAGTGGAGAACTAGTCAGTTGGATATTTTTAAAGCAAATTCTTGATTGATTCGGGTGTCAGAGGTTACGGGGAAAAGGCAGGAGAAAAGGGTTGGGAGGGAGAGATGGATCAGCCATGATTGTATGGCTGAGTAGACTTGATGGGCCGAATGGTCTAAGTCTGCTCCTATCACTTGTGACCTTATGACCTGTGTCTACATCTTCTCAGTGTCTAGTTTTGTATCTGATCGGTGCTCAGCAGTTTGTCTGCAATCTCACCGTACCACTGGCACTTCAGAAAGATGCTGACGCATTAAAAACAAAGGGAGGAAGGCAGTCATTTGGTGCTATAGGAAGGACCTACAGGTGCTGGTTTACACTGTAGCTGTCATCGAAGATATCACCAAACCATCCTACCGCAACCAGACAATCTGAACTACTTTCAGACTATCTTTGATCGGACTTTACAATAGACAATAGACAATAGGTGCAGGAGGAGGCCATTCGGCCCTTCAAGCCAGCACCGACATTTAATGTGATCATGGCTGATCATCCACAATCAGTATCCCGTTCCTGCCTTCTCCCCATATCCCCTGATTCTGCTATCTTCAAGAGCCCTATCTAGCTCTCTTTTGAAAGTATCCAGGGAACCGGCCTCCACCGCCCTCTGAGGCAGAGAAATCCACAGACTCACACTCTCAGTGTGAAAAAGTGTTTCCTCGTCTCCGTTCTAAATGGCTTACCCCATATTCTTAATACTGGCTTTATTATTAATACAGACTGATACTGGCTTTACCTTGCACTATACATTATTCCCTCATCTATGGAGAAGAGGAATCGGAGACGTTTCGGGTCGAGACCCTTCAGACTGAGAATCGGGGGGTGGGGGGGGGGGGGGGGGGGGAGTGAGGGTGAGGGGGAGGGGGGACTAGAGGAATGAAAAGGTTCAGATCGAATTGATACAGTTGCCTTTCAGACAGGGTGTTACAGGATAACATTACTCTGACACTTACTTACTGATAACATTACCACCTAAATGACTTTGCAGACCACTAGTGATTCACTGATGGGGAAAGAAGCCATTCTGTCCATCTACACCGACCTTCAAACTGCTGTCCAGTCATTACCATTCCTTTGCTCTTCCTCCACAGCCTAAGATTGTGTTCGCTGAGGTGTGCATTCCATTCCCTTTTGAATCTTGCTGCAGTATTGGCTTTCACCTACTATAAAACAATGCATTCAAGGTCATAGCAACTCGTCACAAAAAAAATATAATCTCCTGATCATCGTTCGTTGAACAGTTAATTCCGACAAATGGGCCTTGTTACCTTGAAGGTGTGGCCCAGGTGAAAGGTTACCTAGTGCAGAATACGTTGTCCAATAAACGGGCGGCAACAGTGGCGCAAGCAGCAGAGCGGCTGCCTTGCAGCGCCAGGGATCCGAGTTCAATCCTGACTACGGGTGTTGTCTGTACGTTCTCCCCGTGACCTGCGTGGGTTTTCTCCGAGATCTTCGGTTTCCTCCCACACTCCGAAGACGTGCAGGGTTTGTAGGTCATTTGGCTTGGTACATTAAAATCTTAAAAAATTGTGTGCGTCGGATAGTGTTAGTGTGCGGGGATCGCTGGTCGGTGCGGACTCAGTGAGCCGCAAAGGGCCTGTTTCCACGCTGTATCTCCAAACTATACCAAAACCATACATGCAGTTATTAAGCCATACCTTGTCCAACTTGCCAGAAACTAGCGCTTGTTCAGAAGGATGATTGAAACCCCACCGAATAATGAAAGGCCCAGATAGAGTGGACGTAGGAGAGGATGTTTCCAGTCGAGAGATCGTCTAAGACCAGAGGGCGCAGCCTGAAAATGAAAATTGAATGGACGTACCTTTAGAATAGGGATGAGGAGGAATTTCTTCAGCCAGAGAGTGGAGAATCTGTAGTGAATTATTGCCACAGAGGCCAAGTCATTGAGTATCTTTAAAGCGGATTAGTAAGAGCATCAAAGGGTTACAGGGAGAAGGCAGGAGAATGGGGTTGATAGGGAGACTAGTGATGATTGAATGGTGGAGTAGACTCAATGGGCCAAATGGCCTAATTCTCTTCCGGTGCCTTATGGTCTCATGGGGGAAGTTGAAAAAGGCTTTAATTTAATTAGCATTAATCACATCCGTCATAAGACGTTACCAAACAGTTGTACAGCCAAAGGAATACTACTCCCACGATGTGACTGCTGAGTTGGAAACAGCAGAGCCAAACTGTTTGCATCAAGCTCCCGTGAACAGTAACGCAAGAAATACTGGGTAATCTTTTTAGTGACATTGATGAGAGTATAAATACTTGCTGGGACTTTGGGGGGAGGGTGGAAGGGGGAGGGTGAATGGGGGGTGGGGGGCGGTGGTTTGGAGGGGGGGAAGGGTAGGGTGAATGGGGGCGGTGACTGGGGGGGGGAGGGGCGGGGAAGGGGTGGCACTCATTCTTTACAATTATTTTATTTACAGCTAAGCCTGTGGAATTAATAAAAACGTGTGAGGTAAATTGGGTATATCATTGCAATGATGTTCCAATTTAAAAAAAATATGACCAGCGGAAACAGGCCCTTCGGCCCACCGAGTCCGCACAGACCAGCGATCCCCGCACACTAGCACTATCCTACACACACTAGGAGCAGTTTAACATTCATACCAAGCCAATTAACGTCTTTGGAGTGTGGGAGTTAACCGGAGATCTCGGAGAAAACCCACGCAGGTCACAGGGAGACCGTACAAACTCCGTGCAGACAGCCCCCGTGGTCAGGATTGAATCTGGGTCCACGGAGGTGTGAGGCAGCAACTCTACCGCCGTGCCTCCGTGCCACCCCCAATGGAGAGGGTCTAATGAGGGTGGTTCTCTGTTTAATTGCCAGAGGACTTCAAGGCTACTCAATGCCCACCTGTCAAAGAGTAGGCACTCCACAAGCCTAGAGTCTCCACGATATCTTCGGGCGTGATGCTGGAGAAGAGAAAATGGAACGAAATGCAAACGGATTAACCTGCAATAAGTGTAGGAAGGAACTGCAGATGCTGGTTCACACCGAAGATAGACACAAAAATGCGGAGGTAACTAACTCAGTGGGTCCGGCAGCATCTCTGGAGAGAAGAAATGGGTGACATTTTGGGTCGAATTGGCCTCTGTAGATTGTCCCAGTGTGTAGGCAGTGGATGAGAAAGAGAGAGAACATTGAACTGGTGTGAATGTGCGATTGATGTTCGGCACAGACTGGAGAAGGGTCTAGACCCGAAACGGGGCCTGTCCCCTTTCCCCTGCGATGCCGCCTGGCCCGCTGAGTTACTCCAGCATCTTTTGTGTAAGCCAGCATCTGCAGTTCCTTCCTACACACTTGGATTTTGTGACTACCTAACCTGTACTGAGGCCTCCTCGCCTCGGTTAATCACTCTACCTCTCCCTTGCTTTCTCCTTGTGAAGAGCAAGCGTGGGGAGCTTATCTGAAAAGCCCTGGGATTCTGCCTCACCGTTTTCTTGCCCAGAGATGTCCTAGAGCCAAACAGTAGGTGTGACATCTCTCAGTGGCCCTGTCAAACTAGAGAGATACATCGGTACCTTGTTGGCTGTTGGACCCAATCACCCTTCAAGGCTGGTGACTCCATTCGAGTCATCCAAAAGGGGGGGATTGGTCGGTGTCAGTCATGTGGCTTTTACCCACCAATCGCTTTGGCAGAAAGGAGTAGAGCCAGGCCAAGATAGGACAAGTTTGGAGGGATATGGACCAGGCACAGGCAGGTGGGACTAGTGTAGCTGGGACATGTTGGTCGGAGTGGGCAAGTTGGGCCGAGGGTCCTGCTTCCACACTGTATCACTCTATGACTCTGTCCATCAGGTGACGTGAAGCCCATAATGGGGCCATGGTGGGAACCTGGTCTTGGTCTTCAACCTCACACTGAGGTCCAGGTTGGACTCTCAATGCCTGTGGGTGCGGCGTTTCCCCGCCCTGGGCTCGCAAGGATTTACCTGCGTCTGCCCTTGTGTTCTGAAGGCAAAACAACCAGTTCATGTGGAGGCACAGGGAACTGCAGAGGCTGGAATCTTGAGCAAAGCACAAAATGCTGGAGGAACTCAGCGGGCCAGGCAGCTTAGAAACATAGAAACATAGAAAAATAGGAGCAGGAGTAGGCCATTCCGCCCTTTGAGCCAGCACCGCCATTCAATATGGTCATGGCTGATGGAGCTGCCAAGACATTTGTCAGCTGTTGCGATGATGTAAGGTCATAAGGTCATATGTGATAGCAGCAGCATTAGGCCATTCGGCCATCAAGTCTACTCCGCCATTCAATCATGGCTGATCTATCTCTCCCTCCTAATCCCATTCGCCTGCCTTCTCCCCACAACCTCTGACACCCGTACTAATCAAGAATCTATCTATCTCTGCCTTAAATATGTCCATTGACTTGGGCTCCACAGCCTTCAGTGGCAAAGAATTCCACAGATTCCCCACCCTCTGACTCAAGAAATTCCTCCTCATCTCCTTCTTAAAGGAACGTCCTTTAATTCTGAGGCTATGACCTCTAGTCCTAGACTCTCCCACCATTTCTCTCCCATCATTCAGAATCATTCAGAATTCCCAGTTTTAATTAAAAGGACCAAAACCAAGGAAGCGGTTGAAGATCGTTCTCTGGCTGCAAGGTCATCCCTTATTTTTCCCAAGGCCTCTCCTGGCTTCAGGCTTGAAAAATCACTTAAATGTTAATCTTTGAAATCTCTCTTCCATAATGCATGGAAATGAATGTAAAAAAAAAAACTGAATTTAAAACCCATAGCACTTGGAAATCTAAACTAGGTAAGCACCTGGGAAATGTGTAGGAAGGAACTGGCAGATGCTGGTTTTACACCAAAGATAGACACAAATTGCTGATGTGACTCAGCGGGGCAGGCAGCATCTCTGGATAGACGTTTGAAGAAGGGTTACGACCCGAAACGTCACCCATTCCTTCTATCCGGAGATGCTGCCTGTTGCCCGCCCCCGAAACACCCCCCGCTGAGTTACTCCAGCGTTTTGAGTCTGTCTTGAGCACTAGGAAATGTTTCATGTGCATTGGAATCCTTGAAAAGTGGGAGGAAATTGAGACTAATTCGAACTGAGGTGAAATGGTACCAATGATACGTTTGGGGTCCCGTTGAGGGAGTAAAATGAACTCCAGCAACAGAATAGCCCGGGGCTTGAGAAATTCATCACCATGAGATGGAAAAGGGTTGCGGAGCCAACATTCTTAACATTCTTAAGGCAAAACAGGCGACTAAACTGGAGCAACAGGGGACCACAGATGCTGGAATCTGGAGGAGCTCGGCAGGCCGGGCAGCATCTGCAGAGGACATGGACATCTCGGTTCACGGAACAAGATGCAGTACAGCACAAGAAGAGGCCCGTGCCCACCATACTGCCCAGACCAAAGACAGACACAAGATGCTGGAGTAACTCAGCAGGGCAGGCAGCATCTCTGGACAGAGGGAATGGGTGACGTTTCAGGTCGAGACCCTTTAGGTCTGGAGAAGGGGTCTCGTTGTCCCGAAATGTCACCAAATCCTTCCATCCAGAGATGCTGCTTGTCCCACTGAGTTACTCCAGCATTTGGTGTCTAATTTAGGTGTAAACCGGCGCCTGCAGTTCCTTCCGACACATGATGCCGAGACCAACTCGTATCTGCCTGCACATAATCCATACCCCTCCATTCCCTGCAGACCCATGTGCCTGTCCAAAAGTCTCCTAAATCACACTATTGTATCTGCCTTAAACCACCAACCATGACACAACGTTCCAGGCACCCACCACCCTCCGTGAAAAAAAGAACTTGCCCCCCACATACCCTTTAAACTTTGCCCCTCTCTGCTATTTGATTTTTCCATCCTGGGGAAAAAAAAAGATTCCGACTTCTTTACGCCTCTCATCATGTTATATAGTCATAGAGTGATACAGCATGGAAACAGGCCCTTCAGCCCAACTTGCCCACACCGACCAACGTGTCCCAACGACACGAGTCCCACCTGCCTGCGTTTGGTCCATATCCCTCCAAACCTGTCCTATCCATCTACCTGTCCAACTGTTTCTTAAACGTTGGAATAATCCCAGCCTCAACTACCTCCTCTGGCAGCTCGTTCCATGCACCCACAACCCTTTGTGTGAAAAAGTTGCTGCTCGGATTCCTATTAAATCTGTTCCCCTTCACCTTGAACCTATGTCCTCTGGTCCTCGATTCCCCTACTCTGGGCAAGAGATTCTGTGCATCAACCTGATCTATTCCTCTCATGTATATATATATATGTAGTTTTATCCGTTCTCTCTGCAACCTCCAGCGTTCCAGAGAAAGCAATCCAAGTCTGTCCAACCTCTCCCTCCAGTTAATACCGTCCTAATCCAGGCAACATTCCTGCAAACCACCACTGCACCGTTCCCGAAGCCCCCACGTCCTTCCCGTAACGGGGGCGAATGCACATTAGCAAGCAAACATGTGGGCCGGTTAGTTTAAAAACCGAGAACGTCTCGTTACTCAAATAACCAAAGTGAACGCGAAGGAACGGGAATTAAAAGCGACTAAAATTAATTGGTAGAGAATGATTGTCAGGGCGAAGGGAAAAAAATATATATATGACAGTGTGTAAAGGATAAATGAAATAGCAGCGGAAACAAGCCCAGAAGAGGAAAAAGTGGAACAGAAACCAGCAACGTTGGTTCTGCAGATGATTAGTATTCGGTTCACAACCAGTCTCCGCTCCGGAGAGGAGGGAGGGGGGGAGGCGCGAGAGGGGGGAAGGGTGAGAGAGAGCGAGGGAGGGAGGGAGAGAGGGAGTGAGTGAGGGAGAAGGGGGAGGGGGAGAGGGAAGAGAGTGAGTGAGGGGAGAGAGGGAGGGAGGGAGGGAGAGAGAGGGAGAGAGGTAGGGAGTGAGTGAGGGAGAGGGGGAGAGAGGGGGGGAGTGAGTGAGGGAGAGAGGAGGGGAGGGAGGGAGAGAGGGGAGAGGAGAGGAGGGGGGGTGAGTGTGAGTGAGGAGGAGGGGGAGAGAGGGAGGGGGGAGGGGGAGAGAGGGGGGAGGGTGAGAGGAGATGAGGAGGGAGGAGAGAGGGAGAGAGGGAGGGAGGGGAGGAGGGAGGGGAGAGGAGTGAGGAGTGAGGTGAGAGGGAGGCAGTATGAGTGATGGAGAGGGAGGGAGAAGGGAGGGAGGGAAGGGAGAGAGGGAGGAGGGAGGGAAGGAGATGAGGGAGGGAGTGAGGGAGGGAGGGAGGGAGAGGAAGTGAGGGAGGAGGAAGTGAGGGAGAGAGGGAGGGAGGGAGGGAGGGAGGGAGGTGGGGCAAGGAGAGAGGGAGGGGGGAGGGAGGGGAGCACCGTGCGAGGCAGTCGGAAGGGACACACGTTAGCTTGCCGGCGCCGAGGGAGGGAGGGGAGGGAGGAGGGAGGGAGAAAGGGGGGGAAGGAGGGAGGGAGAGAGGGAGTGAGTGAGGAGAAGGGGGAGGGAGAGAGGGAGAGTGTGAGTTGAGGGAGAGAGGGAGGGAGGGAGGAGGAGAGAGGGAGAGAGGTTGGGATTGTGAGTGAGGGAGAGGGGGAGAGAGGGGGGGGAGTGAGGTGAGGGGAGAGAGGGAGGGAGGGAGGGAGAGAGGGAGAGGTAGGTAGTGTGAGTGAGTGGGAGAGGGGGAGAGGAGGGAGTAACGGGGAGTGAGTGAGGGAGTGAGGGAGGGAGGGAGGGAGGGAGGGAGGGAGAGAGGGAAGGAGTGAGTGAGGGGAGAGAGGGAGGGGGGAGGGGAGAGGGAGGGAGAGAGGGAGGGAGGGAGTGAGAGGGAGAGTGAGGGAGGGAGGGAGGGAGGGAGAGAGGGAGGGATTGTGAGTGAGGGAGGGGGGAGGGGAGAAAGGGGGGAAGGAGGGTGTGAGGGAGGAGAGGGAGGAAGTGAGGGAGAGAGAGGGAGGGAGGGAGGGGAGGGGAGGGGGGCAAGGAGAGAGGGAGGGGGGAGGGAGGGGAGCACCGTGCGAGGCAGTCGCTGGGAAGGGACACACGTTAGCTTGCCCGGCGCCGCTGAAACAACACATCCATCCACACGCCGCCTTGTATGGTGCACGGACAGAGCTGCGCTGGCCAAGGGGCTGTGGTGACCGGGCCGGCTCTGTCCTTCACGGCTCGGCTTCCCCGCCACTGACCGCCACCCTCAACTGGACGTGCGGCGCCGGATCCACAAGTGATTCCTTTAAAACACCTCCAGCGATTTTTATATATATATATATATATATATATATTTGTGGTTGCTGTTTGTTATTTTGCCCGAGAGTGCCGCTGCCCACGGACACTGCCCAGCCTTCGGGGAGTTGCTGGTCGGGCTGTGACCAGCGCAGCCGGACAGATGCCTCGATGTGCCCGCCCGACGCAACTTTGCCTCCGATGGCTTGTGGTTAGTGCACAGGTAAGGGGAGCGCTGGCCACATGCCGGACTGTACCCGACTGTGTGTGTGTGTGTGTGTGGGGGGGGGGGGGGGGGGGGGGGGTAGAGAAAGGGGAGAGGGGACGAGGAGGGAACGGAGAGAGGGGGAGAGAAGGGGGGAAAGAGGAGAGGGGGATAGGAGAGGAGGGGAGAGGGGGAGAGGGAGAGAGGAGAGGAGAGGAGAGGAGGGGAGAGGGAAGAGGAGACGTATAGGAGAGAGGGGAGAGGAGAGCGGGAGAGAAGGGGGAAAGAGAGTGGAGGGGAGGGAGAGGGGGAGAGAAGGGGGGGGAGGGGGGAGAGGATGAGGGGGAGAGAAGGGGGGAGGGAAAGAGGGGAGAGGAGGGGGAGAGGACAGGGGGAGAGAGGGGGAGAGGAGAGGGGGAGAGGGGAGAGGGGGAGAGGAGAGGAGAGGAGAGGGAAGAGGAGACGGGGAGAGGGGAGTGGAGAGGGGGAGAGAAGGGGGGAAGAGAGGAGGGGAGGGAGAGGGGGAGAGAAGGGGGGGAGGGGAGAGGGGGAGAGGAGGGGGGAGAGGAGAGGGGAGAGGAGAGGGGGAGAGAAGGGGGGGAGGGAAGAGGGGAGAGGAGGGGGGAGAGGACAGGGGGAGAGGGGGAGAGGAGAGGGGGAGAGGGGAGAGGGGAGAGGGGAGGGGAGAGAAGGGGGGAGGAGAGGAGGGAGAGGAGAGGGGGAGAGGAGAGGGGGAGAGGGGGGGAGAGAGAAGATGTGGTTAGAGAGATTAGAGGAGGGGAAGAGGGGGAGCGGAACGGGGGAGAGAGAGCGAGGTGGAGGGAGAGGGGAGAGGAAAGAGAGGGGGTAGGAGAAGGGGGGGGGGGGTTGTGGGGAGAGGAGGGGAGTGGGGGAGTGGGGAGAGGAGAGGAGGGAGAGCAACTTGCTCGTCGCAACTACCGTTGTCTTTGCACGGACGAGATGCGACTAAAGTCTGATGTTACTAAAGCGCAGCTTGCGCGGGGAGGCTCGCTCCTTGCAGCGGTCCCTGATCCCGATACTAAACACTGCTTATGATGGAAGTGAAGTTGTGTGTGTGGGGAAAGGATGCATTTGATCCCACCGCGGGGCTCTAACGTGAATGTTGTCCGCGGTCTGCTCCAGATTGTCTCAGTGGGTGGATTGAAAGTTGGTAGTTGGCTACGGGAGAGTTGCGTCTGTAGGAACTGCAGATGCTGCTTTTCACCGAGGATAGACACCCACACACACACACACACACACACACACACACACACACACACACACACACAAAGCTGGAGTAACTCAGCGGGTCGGGTAACATCTCCGGAGAGAAAGAAGCAGGGAACGTCACCCATCCCTTCTCCCCAGAGATGCTGCCCGACCCGCCAGAGTTACTCCAGTGTGTTGTGCCCGATGTCCGGTGTAAACATTGACAACTGGTGCAGGGGGGGGGGGGGAGGCCATTCGGCCCTTCGAGCCGAAACCAGCATCTGCAGTTCCTTCCACATTCTCCTTCTACCCGTCAGCCCGAGAAACAGGGATATGTCTCTTTCACTTAGAAACAGGGATATTCCCAACTCCCACGCGGAAACTGGTGCCGGTTATTTGCAGCCCCGTGTGTATTTAATGATAAGGAGAGTCCTCGGGCCAGCGCGTTTGCAGGCTGCCTCGTTAGGTATGTTCACTGATTACAATGTGAAGTTCAGACATCGTTCTCAGCCTGGTTCCCACAGACCTTCCTTCCCACTGTATATAATATCAGCTGTATATAAATTTAAAAAAACAAAACACATTGCCATCACTGGTCTTCACAATGAAAGAGGGTGTGATGATATAATTGGCTTTTAATTTAAAAAAAATAATTCAATTAGCATTGACTGACTCTCAGGCGGAAGAAGGGTCACGACCCGAAACGCTCTCTCCAGAGATGCTGCCTGACCCGCTGGGATACTCCGGCATTTTTGTGACCATCCAAACCTTTCATCTTTAGTTTTAGTTTAAGGAGATACAGCGCTGAAACAGGCCCCTTCGGCCCGCTAACACTATCCTACATACACACACTGGGGACAATTGGTACCTCCACCAAATTAACTTTCAACCCTGTACGTCTTTGGAGTGTGGGAGGAAACCGAAGATCTCTGAGAGACGGTCGCGGGGAGAAGGTACAAACTCCGTACAGACCGCGCCCTGTGGCCAGGATCGAACCCGGGTCTCTGGCGCTGTAAGGCCAGCAACTTGCCCGCTTGAGAGCCTTTGGGCTGAAGTCCCACCTTGTGCGCCCTCTTCCCGCGCGGTAACTGCTCTCTCTATGGAGTGCGGGCCACACCATTGAGCGAGTTGGATCAGAAATGTCCGCTTCCCCAATTCTGCGCCGCCCGGACCACTTGCATCTGGAAGAAGGGTCTCGACCCGAAACGTCACCCATTCCCTCTCTCCATAGATGCTTAGGGGTGACGCTGAGGATCGGGACCCTTCTTCAGACTACTCATTCATTTTACCCAGAGATGCTGCCTTGACCCGCGGACCCGCTTGAGTTACTCCAGCACTTTGTGTCCATCTTCAGTGGAGACCAGCACCTGCAGTTCCTTCCTACACCCTTCCTTCCTGGTGCGAATGAACCCATCGGCCGGGTGCTGCCGGGCTGCGAGGTAAATGGATCTCGGATAAAGACGAGAAGACCGACACACAATGCTGGAGGAACTCAACGGGACAGGCAGCGTCTCTGGAGAGAAGGGATGGGTGACGTTTCGGGGTCGAGCCCCTTCTTCAGACCGCTCGTTCCTTCTCTCCAGAGATGCTGCCGGTCCCGCTGAGTTACTCCAGCATCTTGTGTCTGTCTTCGGCGTCAACCAGCATCGGCAGTTCCTTCCTGCTCAGACAAGGCAAGATGGTTGGGTGCGAACGGGTAGCGTTGCAAACACATGATCTACTCCTCTGGTGGTTTTGTACTCAACCAGTTGCATTGCAAACCAGGAATTCCATTACTCTTTTATCCGAGGGCGGTGAATCTGTGGAATTATTTGCCTCAGACGGCTGTGGAGGCCAAGTCAGTGGGTATATTTAAGGCAGAGATCGATAGATTCTTGATCAGAATGCTGGCGAAACTCCCGTCAGAATGCTCTCGTCACTGTGGACGTGGGGCGGTTGGGGAGGTAGGAATGAAGAGCTCATTTTAATTCAGTTTGCGGATGGATACAACCGCCCGTGGACCACGGCATCCAACCTTGCCTTACTGGGACCCTTTGCTGTTGTCGGGCCGTTATTACCAACCAACATCCCCTCTCCTCACCCAACCCAGACCAACACAACACTTGGGTTCCAACCCAGCGTTGCCAATACTGATTTCCCCACTTCTGGCAAAAAAGATTCAGATTGAGATCACACTATTGGTGTGTACACCAGTGTGTGCATCATAAGATCATAAGTGATAGGAGTAGAATTAGGCCATTCGGTCCATCAAGTCTACTCTCCCTCCTAACCCCATGCTGCCTGCCCTCTCCCCATAACCTCTGACACCCGAACTGATCAAGAATCTATGTTTAAGAAGGAACTGCAGATGCTGGAAAATCGATGGTAGACAAAAATGCTGGCGAAACTCAGCGGGTGAGGCAGCATCTATGGAGCGATCAAGAGTCTATCTATCTCTGCCTTAAATATGTCCACTGGCCCAGCTTCAACCCTGACAACGGGTGCTGCCTGTAGGGAGCTTCTACGCTCTCCCTGGGACCAGGTGGGATTTGCTCCGGGTGCTCCGGTTTCCTACCACACTTCAAAGACGCACACGTTTGTGGGCTAATTGACCTCAGTAAATTGTAAAATTGTCCCTAGTGTATGGGATAGTGCTAGTGTACGGGGCGGTCACTGGCTGACGTGGAGCCGGTGGGCTGAAGGCCCTGTTCCCAAGCTGTATCTCTGAAAGCCTGGCGAAAAGGGAATTTGCCAGGGTGACAGGCGCCCTTGAAGATACTTCCCATCTTCCTGATGCCACACACTCTGAAGATGGACTGGAAGTAAGTTAGTGATGAGCCCGTGATGGACTGCGGTGGTCGAGAGCAGGGTAGTGGCCACACCAGGCTGAGATGCATCCCGTCAGAATACTCTCTGTAGCGCATCTGTCGCAGTCTGAGAATCTTCATGCACATGCCAAAATCTTCTCGGGCACCTAAGGAAGTAAATACACTGAGAGGCTTTCTTGCTCAGCGCATCAGTGTGAATGGACCAGGTTAGATCGTGCGGGTGATATTGAAGCTTGGGAACTTGAAACGGTTGAGCATTTTGCTAGCGTAACTGTGTTGATGAGGACAAGCTGTGTTCACCGCCCCGTGCTCTCGGGTTCAACGACCAGCTCTTCCATCTTGCCGGTGTTAAGGCCGGGGCGGTTGTCCTGACGCACAAGGTTCTCGATCTCTTTCCTGCACGCCGTCTCATCGTCATGAATGGCTCCACCCCTGCGAAGATGTTCATTCGACGCACCAGACCATGCAGTGTGAAGACAAGGGAGGAGCGGACCACCTCACAGATGGTCCACCCACTGACCCATCCCTGGAAAAGTCCATAATCGCCCCGCTGATTTCCGCCATGCGCCGTCTCAGGACCCAGAGGACTGCAGTGGAAGCGAGCCGTGCTGGGAAACTGTCGAAGCGAGAAGAAGGGAAGAAGGACATCACAACCCAGCCCTCCGCTCGGTGCCCAGAATACAGTGGAAACAGACCCTTCAGACCAACTTGCCCACCGACCTGGCCTGGATAGAATGGATGTAGAGAGGATGTTTCCACCTCTGGGGGAGTCTAGCACCAGAGACCGTAGCCTCAGAATTAAAGAAAGTCCCTTTGTGAAGATAGATGAACTTCTTTAGTCAGAGGGTGGTGAATCTGTGGAATTTATTGCCACAGAAGGCTGTGGAAGCCAAGTCAATGGATATTTTTAAGGCAGAGATAGATATCGCAATCAGAGATAGATTGACAGATTCTCGATTAGTACGGGTGTCGGGGGTTATGGGGAGAAGGCAGGAGAATGGGGTTAAGATATGAATGGCAGAGTAGACTCGATGGGCCAAATGGCCTAATTCTGCTCCTCTCACTTGTGAACCTATGAACAAAGCAGGACGACTGACCTGGACCTAATAGCAACCATGCAGTACCATGGACAGCTCCAGGCCAGTCTGGGCGTCCAAGTTTACAAAGGCAATTTCAGTCACATAAAAAAAAAAATGTAAGTTGAGCCCAAGCTTTAAATGGAGTTTGGTTCCAAGTAACTGGTAACAGTTTTTGGGGGAATGTTTTGAGAATTAAAAAGGGGGTTGGATAGTTTTGGGCTGCAGAAGGTGTGTAAAAGGAAATGCAAATTCTGTGTAGGAAGGAACTGCCGATGCTGGTTTTAACCAACTTACTTACTTGCTTACTCCCTATTATGCCCCCTGGCATGTAGGGCAGCAATGAAGGTCCTCCACTCCTGTCTGTTCGGGGCTAATTTCCGGACACTACCCCACGTCAGGTCCATTGTTTTCATTTCCGGCTCTACAGTTTGACACCAGGTGGTTTTGGGTCTTCCTCTTTTCCTTTTCCCTTCCGGTGTCCAGTGCAGGGCTATTCCTGGGATGCTGTCTGGTTCTCTTTCACCATTGACATTCATCCTAGCATCTGTCGATAGCCCTGGAAGTCCATCACGCCCAGTAGTGTTGATTCCTTCAGTTGCTGTTTCCGTAACATATGTGTTTTACGAGGCAGGGTTGTTAGCCCCGTGCTCAACCTCCAACCTGGAGGACCAGTGGATCGCTCTTCGTCTCGCCTCTACCCTTCGACCTGTCCAGCATGGGAGACCCTAACAGGAGACGAATCTCCCGCTGGCACAGCTCTAGGGGTCACTGAGACACACAAGGTCCCTGACCACGACAAGGTTGCAATCCAACGGGGAGGGTTTTAACCAGAGATCGACACACAAAGCTGGAGTAATTCAGCGGGTCAGCCAGCATCTGTGGAGAGAAGGAATGGGTGAAGTTTCGGGTGGAGACCTTTCCTCAGACCCGAAACATCACCCATTCCTTCTCTCAAGAGGAGTCTGAAGAAGGGTCTCGACCTGAAACGTCACCCATTCCTTCTCTCCAGAAATGTTGCCTGACCCGCTGAGTTACTCCAGATTTAAATGCATGTCCTGGTCGGCTATGCCCGACTGGAGGTATGTGTTCAGCCTTTGGTGAATGTGTTAATGACTGAAGTTGTTGTATGGGTCAATAACTGCTTTGCAAAGAGTAAAGACCAGTGTCCAGCCGAGAATGAGCGCACGATTCTGAGTCTGAGGAAGGGTCTCGACGCGAAAACTTACCCTTCCTTCCCTCCAGAGATGCTGCCTGTCCCGCTGAGTTACTCCAGCTTTTTGGGTCCATCTGCAATAGACAATAGGTGTAGGAGCAGGCCATTCGGCCCTTCGAGCCAGCACCGCCATTCAATGTGATCACGGCTGATCATCCCCAACCAGTACCCCATTCCTATCTTCTCCCCAATGTTTTTAAGTTTGCTGCTGATGGTTAAAAATTGCACATCAGGTGTTAAGTGCGCAGTTCGGTGGGAGGGTTGAGGCGTTGAATGGTCGCTATATTAATGGCTGCATGGTGAACAAACTACTTCAGAATGAAAGTCATTATGTGAAGCACACTGAACATTTATATATAATGAGGTGCTTTCTGAATATATTATTTTTACTATCTTCAATTGATATTACCGATGATGAATTTCCTTCCATTGCCATTATGTTTGTAATTTTGAATTCTGAAGTTTGCCAGTTATATAAATAATTCAAGATGGTCAGTAGTCCATTATTCTGTAACCAAAAACAGCAAGCGAATTCAAGCCTGTTATGATCCACCGCTGGACAGCACTTTTCAGTTATATATAAACTATCAGGACATCAGTATTCGGCAAGCTCATTAGTTCAGTTTAGTTTATTGTCACGCGTACCGAGGTACAGTGAAAAGCCATTTGTTGCGTGCCAACCAGTCAGCGGAAAGACAAGACATGCTGACAATCGAGCCGTTTACAGTGTACAGATACATGGTAAATGGTAGGGAATTGAGGAATGCTGTGGAACAGAGGGATCTAGGAATAACTGTGCATAGTTCCCTGAAGGTGGAATCGCATGTAGATAGGGTGGTAAAGAAAGCCTTTGGTGTGCTGGCCTTAATAAATCAGAGCATTGAATATAGGAGTAGGGAAGTAATGTTAAAATTGTACAAGGCATTGGTAAGACCAATTCTGGAGTATGGTGTACAATTTTGTTATAGGAAGGATGTCAACAAAATAGAGAGAGTACAGAGGAGATTTACTAGAATGTTGCCAGGGTTCCAGCAACTATGTTACAGAGAAAGGTTGAACAAGTTAGGTCTTTATTCTTTGGAGCGCAGAAGGTTAAGGGGGGACTTGATTGAGGTCTTTAAAATGATGAAAGGGATAGACAGAGTTAACGTGGATACGTTTTTCCCATTGAGGGTAGGGAAGATTCAAACAAGAGGGCATGACATGAGAATTAAGGGACAGAAGTTTCGGGGGGTAACGTGAGGGGGAACTTCTTTACTCAGAGGGTGGTGGCTGTGTGGAATGAGCTTCCAGCAGAAGTGGTGGAGGCAGGATCGATTTTAACATTTAAGAGTAAAGTGGATAGGTATATGGACGTGAAGGGAATGGAGGGGTATGGTCTGAGTGCAGGTAGATGGGACTAGGGGAAAACAAATGGTCGGCACGGACTGGAAGGGCCGAGAGGGCCTGTTTCCGTGCTGTAATTGTTATATGGTTTTATATGGTTATAAGGGAATAAAGTTTAGTGCAAGGTCAAGCCCGATCAAAATTAGACTGAGGGTCTCCAATGAACTAGATAGTAGTTCGGCACTGCTCTCTGGTTGTGGTAGGATGGTTCAGTTGCCTGATATCAGCTGGGAAGAAACTGTCCCTGAATCTGGAGGTGTGCGGTTTCACACTTCTGTACCTTTTGCCCGATGGGAGAGGGGAGAAGAGGGAGTGGCCGGGGTGCGACCCGTCCTTGACGATGCTGCTGGCCTTGCCGAGACAGCGTGCAGTGTCGATGGAGTCAATGGAAGGGAGGTTGGTTTGTGTGATGGTCTGGGCTGAGCCCACAATTCGCAACAAAAGCTTTTCACTGTACCTCAGAACACGTGACAATAAATTAAACGGAACTTAACTCCAAACTACACGCATTCGGGATAATTTTACCATTTTTACCAAAGCCATTTAACTGACAAATTTGTACGTCTTTGGAGTGTGGGAGGAAACCGGAGCACCTGGAGAAAACCCACATGGTCACAGTGAGAACGTACAAACTCTGTACTGACAGCGCCCGTAGTCAGGATTGAACCCGGGTCTCTGGCGCTTCTTCTTATCTCGTGTCCTTATGCTATATAGTGGCTCGCCACTGCTGTACTCATCGTTGTGGCATTGAGTGTTCAGTGCAAGGTGTGCAGTAGCACATGGATTATCCAGCGTTGGGCATTGCAGTGGGTGTTGCATTGTCCACAGCCACAGGTTGTTGCACACTCGATGTTGCCCCATTTGTGCATTGTCACCCTTGACCGCCCGACCCCGGTCCGCAGTCGGTTGAGACATCTCCAGTTCAACCAGTGTTCATCGGCACCTGGTGGTAAGCGCTCTGCTGCTGGGATATGCCCATCTTGGTGGAAATAGGGACAGTGGCTAGTCTGTTCTTCCACATCTGGAGGCAAGCTTCAGTTGGCGTTGTTTCCAATGGGGTGACGCTGGTTAGGAAGCTCTTACTGGATTTTAACCGCCTAGCAGGGGGCACATGGTTGTGTAATGGGTGTCTATCGCCTGTCGGTTGCAGAGGCTCTGGCCTACGTGCGACAGCGCTGCTGATGTCTGGGGGAGCGATGCCAGCCAGTAGGTAGTCGTTGTTTATGTCTGTAGATCAGAAGCAACCAGTGATTGTACGGCAACTGGCGCTGTAAGGTGGCAACTCAACCGTTGCCCATTTTCTACATCGAAACAATGACTGCACTTCAGAAGCAGTTAAGTGGCTAAATATGTTGACGACATCTTGAGATCACGGGGGGGGATTGAGGGGCGGAGTGGCGGCGCGCCCCCTGGCGTTCTCGCTCGTAGCAGCATCACAGGCGCACAAAGACCATACGACCATAAGACATAGGAGCGGATTTAGCCCATTCGGCCCATCAAGTCTGCTCCACCGTTCGATCATCCCTGATCTATTTCTTCCCTCCCAAGCCCATTCTCCCGCCATCTCCCCGTTAACTCAGACAATCGCACACAAGCACACGTATAAATGCTACGTAAAATGTTCACAACTTAGCGAAAACAAAACAAAAGGAAAGCGTTTCGTTGCTCCTCGGCGCACGTGACAATCGACCAAAGTGAAAGGAAATGTGCAGAGAGATGAAACATTCGTGCCAAAATACGCAATCAGCGCGCAAGTCGTTGGCAGTGTAAGGGGCCTGTCCCACTTGGTGATTTTTTTCTATGACTACCAGCGTCATATCAGTGTCGCCAAAAGAATTTAAACATTTCAAAATCCAGCGGCGACAGAAAAAATGTGGCGGAAAAACACCGCGCGTCAGTACGTCATCACGCCACGTCTCCACCGCGTCACAACACAAATGTGTTGGTGAGCTGATACGTCGGTCAATGATGCTGGCAGTCGCCAAATAAATCGGCAAGTGGGACAGGCCCTGAAGAGGTGGTCCATGGTGCCCCCCTGCCAACACCGAGTCTCTTGAACAATAGACGTCACTCGCTGCGATATAGCTGCCGTCAAACATTCCACAACACATTCCAAGGCAGAAGGAGAGATGTAACCTTTCCCCACCTCAATTACCTTGTGCTGCCTCCCAGACAATGAATTTAAGAAGACCCCCTATTGCGTGTGCAGGGGTCAAATGATAACTGACACGAAGATATACATTGCATGCCATATTTCTAAGATGCAGGCACCTTCTTTCTTTACTATGTGAATGGCTCGATTGCAATCATGTATTGCCTTTCCGCAGTTGGATGGCACGCAACAAAGGTGTTTCACTCTACCTCAGTACACCTGACAATAAACTAAACTGAACTAAACTGAACAGTTGTTTCACACAGAAACATAGAAAATAGGTGCAGGAGGAGGCCATTCAGCCCTCCGTGCCAGCACCGCCATTCATTGTGATCATGGCTGATCATCCACAATCAGTAACCCGTGCCTGCCTTCTCCCCACATCCCTTGACTCCGCTAGCCCCTGGGGCTCTATCTAACTCTTAAATCTCGACCCGAAACGTCGCCTATCTCCTTCGCTGCTGCACCCGCTGAGTTTCTCCAGCCTTTTGTGTACCCTCTTAAATTCATCCAGTGGATTGGCCTCTAATGCCTTCTGTGGCAGAGAATTCCACAAATTCACAATTCTCTGGGTGAAAAGTTTTTTTTTCATCTCAGTTTTAAATGGCCTCCCATATAACCATATAACCATATAACCATATAACAATTACAGCACGGAAACAGGCCCTCTCGGCCCTTCCAGTCCGTGCCGACCATTTGTTTTCCCCTAGTCCCATCTACCTGCACTCAGACCATACCCCTCCATTCCCTTCACGTCCATATACCTATCCACTTTACTTTTAAATGTTAAAATCGATCCTGCCTCCACCACTTCTGCTGGAAGCTCATTCCACACAGCCACCACCCTCTGAGTAAAGAAGTTCCCCCTCATGTTACCCTAAACTTCTGTCCCTTAATTCTCATGTCGTGCCCTCTTGTTTGAATCTTCCCTACCCTCAATGGGAAAAGCTTATCCACGTCAACTCTGTCTATCCCTTTCATCATTTTAAAGACATCAATCAAGTCCCCCCTTAACCTTCTGCGCTCCAAAGAATAAAGACCTAACTTGTTCAACCTTTCTCTGTAACATAGTTGCTGGAACCCTGGCAACATTCTAGTAAATCTCCTCTGTACTCTCTATTTTGTTGACATCCTTCCTATAATTAGGCGACCAAAATAGTACACCATACTCCAGAATTGGTCTTACCAATGCCTTGTACAATTTTAACATTACTTCCATACTTCTATATTCAATGCTCTGATTTATAAAGGCCAGCACACCAAAGGCTTTCTTTACCACCCTACCTACATGCGATTCCACCTTCAGGGAACTATGCACAGTTATTCCTAGACCCCTCTGTTCCACAGCATTCCTCAATTCCCTACTATTTACCATGTACGTCCTATTTTGATTTGTCCTGCCAAGATGTAGCACTTCACACTTAACAGCATTAAACTCCATCTGCCATCTTTCAGCCCACTTTTCCAAATGGCCCAAATAGCTCTCTAGACTTTGAAAATCTACTTCATTATCCACAGCACCACCTATCTTAGTATCATCTGCATACTTACTTATCCAATTTTCCACCCCATCATCCAGATCATTGATGTACATGACAAACAACAGTGGACCCAACACAGATCCCTGAGGCACCCCACTGGTCACCGGCTTCCAACCTGACAAACAGCCATCCACCATTACTCTCTGACATCTCCCATTCAGCCACTGTTGGATCCATCTTGCTACTCCGCCATTTACACCAAAGATTGAACCTTCTTAACCAACCTTCCATGGGGAACCTTGTCAAAGGCCTTACTGAAATCCATATAGACAACATCCACTGCTTTACCCTCATCAATTTCCCTAGTTACCGCTCCCCTTTATTCATAGATTGTGGTCCCCTGGTTCTGTTCTCCCCCAACACTGGGAACATTTTTTCTGCATCTAGCTTGTCCAGTCCAGTTATACGTTTATATGTTTTCTATCCAGCCCTCTTTTAAATTATTTTAAATTCATCTAGTGGATTGGCCTCTACTGCCTTCTGCGGCAGAGAATTCCACAAATTCACAACTCTCTGATTTTCTCAACATAAGGTAAACAAGATCATAAGGCCATGTGGTACGAGCAGAATTAGGCCATTCGGCCCATCAAGTCTACTCCACCATTCAATCATGGCTAATCTATCTCTCCCTCTCAACCCCATTCTCCTGCCTTCTCCCCATAACCCCTGACACCCGCACTAATCAAGATTCTATGTATCTGTGCCATAAAAATATCCACCGGCACAGGCTTCCGTGGCTGGGAGCAATTAGTTCACTGGCCAAGTGAGCTCTTGCCATCGAGACCGTGTACTGCTACCTCTTTTCCCAAACTTCACCCAGCTTGTAGGCCATTTGCTTAGAATTAAGGTGCTATCTTAAGATGTTACGATAACTCGGGTTCAACCCTTCAACTTCTGTGATTCAACCTCACGGAGCTACGCTGAGCCATCTTGGTGGTGGGGCCATCTTCTACTGAAGAGAGACACAAACTGCTGGAGAAACACAGCGGGTCAGGCAGCGTGTCTGGGGGAAAGGAATTGGTGACGTTTCGGGTCGAGAGCCTTGGGGGAGTCCAGAACCAGGGGCCACAGTTTAAGAATAAGGGGTAAGCCATTTAGAACGGAGATGAGGAAACACTTTCTCGCACAGAGAGTTGTGAGTCTGTGGAATTCTCTGCCTCAGAGGGCGGTGGAGGCCGGTTCTCTGGACACTTTCAAGGGAGAGTTAGATAGGGCTCTTAAAGATAGCAGAGTCAGGGGATATGGGGAGAAGGCAGGAACGGGGTACTGATTGGGGATGATCAGCCATGATCACATTGAATGGTGGTGCTGGCATGAAGGGCCGAATGGCCTCCTCCTGCACCTATTGTCTATTGTCTATTCAGACTACTGCCAGATGCACAGATACCCCTAACCACGTACGACTGAGCCTTTACCTGGATTATCATTCATGTACACAATTTCTGTATGTCTGCACCAGAAAGGATATCAGGGCACATAAAAGGCTGGAGAAACTCAGCGGGTGCAGCAGCATCTAAGGAGTGAAGGAGATAGGCGACGTTTCGGGTCGAGACCCTTCTTCAGAAGGATATCAGGGCTGCAGGCAAGACTCAGAGCTACGTCAGGCTCATTGCTGGCTGGAATACATTGAGCAATGAAGTACTTGCTAATGAAGGAGCCCAGTCTTTGCAGGTGTCTTCGCAAGTTCATAAAGTGAAAGGAGCAGAATTAGGCCATTCGGCCCATCAAGTCTACTCCGCCATTCAATCATGGCTGAACCATCTCTCCCTCCTAACCCCATTCTCCTGCCTTCTCCCCATAACCCCTGACACCCTGTGGGTGCGTCTCTGGGCTGAGATTCTACAGAATGGGGCGACTGGATCATTCTGAGTGAGAATGGATTCCCTTCTCCAAGGATGCTTCGTGTTGGATGAGACCTGCGTCCACGCTGCACTGTTCTATTTTAGTTTAGTTTCGAAATACAGCATGGAAACAGGCCCTTCGGCCCACCAAGTCCACGCCGACCAACGATCACCCCGTACACCAGTTCTATCCTACACACTGGGGACAATTTGCTGAAGCCACTTAGCTTACAAACCTGCACGTCTTTGAGATGTGGGAGGAAACCGGAGCCCCAGAGATAAGCCACAAAGTCACGGGGAGAACGTGCAAACTCCGTACAGACAGAGCCCATAGTCGGTATCGAACATGGGTTTTCTGGCGCTGCGAGGCAGCAACTCTACAGTTGTGCCGCCCTTAATGTTCCATTCAACTTTAGACTTTAGAGATACAGCGTGGAAACAGGCCCTTCGGCCCACCGAGTCTGTGCCGACCAGCGATCACTACCACTATCCTACACACACACGGGACAATTTACATTTTTACTGAGGCCAATGATAACCTACAAACCTGTACGACTTTGGAATGTGGGAGGAAAGCGGAGCACCCGGAGAAAGGCCAGACGGTTACAGGGGGAACGTGCAAACTCTGGAGTTCTGGAATTAATTAAAGATGGGGGTCAACATCTCTCAACCATTGAAGGTGAGGGCAACAGTAAAAAAGCAAAGGCTGAGATCGCTTGAGTTTGGGTGGGAAATTAGTTTAGGTTAGTTTAGTTTATTTGTCACGTGTACCGAGGTGCAGGGAAAAGCTTTTGCAGTGTCAGCAGAGAGAAGATACATGTTTACAATGGATCCATTTACAGTGTACAGATACACGATAAGGGACTAACATTTATTGCAAGGTAAAGCCAGCAAAGTCCGATCAAGGATAGTCCGAGTGTCACCAGTGATGTAGACAGTGGTTCAGGACTGCTCTCTGGTTGTGGTAGGATGATTCAGTTGCCTGATAACAACTGGGAAGAAACTGCCCCTGCATCTGGAGGTGTGCGTTTTCACACTTCTGTACCTTTTGCCTGATTGGAGAGAGGAGAGGAGGGAGCGGCCAGGGTGAGACTGGTCCTTGATGATGCTGCTGGCCTTGCCGAGGAGCCGATGGAAGGGAGGTTGGTTTGTGTGACGGCCTGGGCTGCGTCCACAATTCGCTGCATTGTCTTGTGGCCTTGGATGGAGCTGTTCCCAAACCAAGCTGTGATGTCAAGATGCGTTGACCCGGCAGCTCAACGCTTTAACTCCCCCTCCCATTCCCTTTCCGTCCTGGGCCTCCTCCATGGTCAGAGTGAGGGCCAGCACCAATTGGAGGAAAGGCATCTCATATCTCGCTTGGGCAGCTTACAACCCAGCGGTAAGAACATTGACTTCAAGTAGCCCTTGCTTTCCCTCTCTCTCCATCCCCTCCCCTTTCCCCCTTCCCAGTTCTCCCACCGGTCTTACAGTCTCCGACTACATTCTATCTCTGTACGGCCCACTCCCCTGATATGAGTCTGAGGAAGGGTCTCGACCCGAAACGTCGCCCATTCCTTCTCTCCAGAGATGCTGCCTGTCCCGCTGAGTTACTCTGGCATTTTTATTTCTACCTTCAAGCTGATAAAAGATAGGCGTGATTGCTGGCTCCTGAGGTGATTGTAGCTTACATGACTTGTTTCCGTATCTCTCCTTGAAGGATTGGGTACTGGAAGAAATCTGTTGAAAAATGTGGTTGGCATAAATTAGCTCACTGACCTTTACTTAACCTGACCACGCTGTACAAACAGACCATGTTCGCGTGAGGCACAAATGAGGCATTCTTTAACAGCCTTCTATCAACGTGCAGTGAATGTGCAATGGAGTGGCGCTTGAAAGGTAATGTAATGAATAACCCGCCACATTTCTGTGCAAACAGTCCTGAGTAAACGCAGTTGCCCAATGATTAATCCAGATGTAAATTAAGACGATGAAACAAACAAGGATAGGAATGCATACGAGGTGGAGGAATCGCATTAGTGATCAGGGAGAATGTCACAGCTGCAATTAGATACTGTAGTAAGCTTTGAGCTAATCAGTCCTGACCCGAAAAGCAACCTGTTCTCCAGAGATGCTGCCTGGCCCGCTGAGTTACTCCAGCACGTTGTGTCATTTTGTGTAAACCAGCATCGGCAGTCCCTTGTCATTGGCGGGGAATTCTGCTTCCATAAGTATACAAGTGATAGGAGCAGAATTAGGCCATTTGGCCCATCAGGTCGGCTCGTGGCTGATCTATCTCTCTCTCTCTCCGAACCCCATTCTCCTGCCTTCTCCCCATAACCACCCCCCTCCCCCACCACCCACATTAATCAATAATCTATCTATCTTTGCCTTCAAAATATCCATTGACTTGGCCTCCACAGTCTTCTGTGGAAATGAATTCCACAGATTCACTACTCTTTGACTAAAGACATTACTCCTCTTCTCCTTCCGAAAGGATCGTCCTTTAACTCTGAGGCTATGACCTCTTGTCCTAGACTCTCCCACGAGTGGAAACATCCTCTCCACATCCACTCTATCCAGGCCTTTTACTATTCGGTAAGTTTCAATGAGGTCCCCCCCTCATCCTTCTAAACTCCAGCGAGTGCAGGCCCAGTGCCGTCAAATGTTTGTCGACTCTCTGTGATACTTGGTCATGGCAAGGCCTGGCAAGTGAATGCTCCCTGGATCTGCGATATCTAGCGGTGAACTGCTGTCTCTACAATCTACCATGGGATTCACTTTGGCCATCCTGACAGCACTTTACCTCCCACCCCATCCTGATGCTCTTCTTCTTCTTCTTCTTGCGTATAGCGTGCACAGCGTAAAGTTGTCTTATTTGATTGTGCACGCCGGGTTGACTGCATTCGTCGAAACAGGGCGGACCACGTGAAGGTTGCAATCTCCCGCCCCCATGTTGATGCAAGCTTGCATTGGATGTACTATACACCACCATCAATAGCCTTGACACAAAGTACCCCAAGTCCTTGATCCTAATAGCTAAGACTACATCCAGGCCGACCTCAAGAGTGTCATAGAGTGAAGCAATGTTGAAACAGGCCCTTCGGCCCAACTTGCCCACACCGACCAACATGACCCATCTACACCAGTCCTACCTGCCTGCATTTGGCCCGTGCCCCTCTAAACCTGTCCTATCCATGCACCTGTCTAAATGTTTCATTAATGTTCCTAGTACCTGCCTCAACCACGCCCTCTGGCAGCTCGTTCCATACACCCACCACCCTTTACGTTCTAAAGGTTACCCCTCAGGTTTCCATTAAATCTCCCCCCCCCCCCACCTCACCTAGTGTGAGAGTGAAGTACTATCAGTACATTTCCTGACCAAGCAGAGGCCCAGACACCCGCCATCACAGGTAAACATCCGACAAGGCCACCCACAGATCCATTTTGGAAACGATGGCCATCAGTCTGTACAACTGCTCCATGTTTATCAGCAGAGACTGAAGAGGGAGGATCGGGTACAGAAAGTCGTACACTGAGGGTCTGAGGGAACAGATGAGGTTCTCTGTGACTAATTTGAGTCGGTGGACCGGTCCGCGTTCAAGGACGCGGTGGCCAATCTACGTGAGTATACTGCAAGCTCGAAATTGGTGAAAGGCCCATCACAAAAGATTTGGATCGGAATGGGGAAAGTGGATGGAGAATGGCTCTCTGGATGTATATGCATATCTGGCATCCAAGTCTTTCAAATGTCAGCCGGCTTATGACGGGGACCAGCATATTCTGGTGAAGATTAACAATAAGGATGGCATGATAAGTTTTTTTGTACATTTAGTTAACCAGACATGGGAAGCTGCAATCAGACAAGGCCTTTGAGGAATGGGTGACGTTTTGGGTCGAGACCCTTCTTCAGACATATATGTGTGTGTGTGTGTATATATGTATATATATATAAGTGTGTTTGTGTGTGAATATATACACCTAAACACACACACATATATCTATATTACTAAAAGACTCATCTTGACCACTTCCTGTTGCACTGTATATTGATTTTGGAAAAAAAAGCTGCCACTTACGGCTGTGATTTTTGGCCATCTTACTCAGAGTCCCCCTCTGCTCATCGGGTGCCGAGGATTTTCCCCATCAATGAAAAATAAAAGAGTTATTAATGTTTTAAAAATGTTGATATTCTCTCTCCTGAGGGCCATGCCCCATCCGGACAGACTATAAAACCCGGAAGTGTGGAGGTGCCTCAGTTCTCTGTAAAATGGGGGAGCGAGAGGTCGCAATTCTCAGTCTGAGCTGCGAATATGTGTTGCCTTTGGTTTGTTAATGCTAAAACTGTGTTGCCTTTGGTTTGGAAATGCTAAAGCTGTGTTGCCTTTGGTTTGGAAATGCTAAAGTTGCCTTGCCTAATCAATGTTGCTTTGCCTTCTATATAATTAAAAGTCTAATCTTGACCATTTCCTGTTTGCGATTTATATTGATTTTAGACAAAACGGTACCACGTACAGCTGTGATCTTTGGCCATCTTACTAAGAGTCCCCCACCACTCATCAGGTGCCGAGGATTTTTCCCATCGATGAAAAATAAAAGAGTTATTAGTGTTTAAAAAATGTAGAGATTCTCTCTCCTGAAGGCCACGCCACGATGGCCACACCCCTTCTGGTGGGAGGAGGGAGGGAATATAAATCCCAGAAGCGTGCGCATGGCTCAGTCTGCAAGATGAAGGAGGGAGAGGTCATGACTTGCTGTCTTTAGTGGCCTTGCACCCTGCTTGAAATGGTATGAAACTGCACTTGAATTTGGTGGCCTTGCACCCTGCCTGAAGTGGTATGAAACTGCATTTGAATTTGGTGGCCTTGCACCCTGCTTGAAATGGAATTTCAGGGAATAGCCGTGAGTCAACTGCCAGCCCACTAGCCATGAGTGAGTGAGCTGCCAGCACAACAGGCTTGAGTGACTGAGCCGCCAGCCCAATAATCCATTCGGCCCACAATGTCCATACTAGCCCTCTGGAAACCCAGTCCCTTCAGCCCACAACACCCATACTAGCGCTCCAGAAAGCCCCCCTGCACTGGCCACCAATATTGGAATTGGTGGAGAGGTGGAATATTGCGTTGGGGGACAACCCCTCTGTGTGATGCAGGGACCCAACGCAATATATATATATATATGTATATATACGTTCTTCTGTGTCTATATATATATATTTACATTCACACATATATATACATTCACACATTGACATGCACACGCACATTTATATATATTTGTATATATATATATATATATATATATATATATATATATATATACACAAATATATGTACAAATGTGTATATATATACCAATATACGTATATGTGTATGTATATATGTGTATGATGTTTGTGTGCGTGCAGCTGTAATTTGGGAAATGATTGTTCCACTCATGGGTAGAGGTCGGAATTAATGTGGATCCAGCAAGAGTAGGTGGGATGCTTAACATGTACATTGCATCATTCATCACTAAGGAGAAGGTTATGGATGATGATGTGAGCAGGGAGGTAGGGTGAATATTCTACAGCATTCGGCTAATAAGAAGGAGGAGGTGTTGTTGAGTGCATTGAGGAACATTAAGATGGATTAGTCCCAGGATACTGAAGGAGGCAAACGAGGAGATTGTTTACACAAGGAACTGCAGATGCTGGTTTACAAAACAAAAAGTTACAAAGTACTGGAGTAACTGAGTAGGTCAGACAGCATCTCTGGAGTACATGAAAAGGTGACGTATTGGCTTGGGGCCTTGACAGAGATCTTTGTCTCCTTGCTAGTTGCAGCCAATGCCCCAGATGACTGGAGAATAACCAATGTTGTTCCTTTGTTTAAGAAGGATAACGGGATAAGACAGGAGTCTGAAGTAAGGTCCCGACCCGAAATGTTTCCTATCCTTTTACTCCAGAGATGCTGCTCGACCCACTGAGTTACTCCAGTTGTCCAGGGTGGCACGGTGGCGCAGCGGTAGAGTTGCTGCCTTCAAGCGCCAAGGACCCTGTTTTGATTCTGACTACGGGTGCTGTCAGTACGGAGTTTGCATGTTCTCCCCGTGACCAAGTAGGTTTTCCCCGGGTGCCCCGGTTTCCTCCCACGCTCCATAAACATACAGGTTTGTAGGTTAATTGGCATCGGTAAAGATTGTAAATTGTGTCTGTCGTGTAGGATAGCGGTAGTGCGCGGGGATCGCTGGTCGGCTCGGACCTGGCAGGCCGAAGTGGCTGTTTCTACACAATATCTCTAAACTAAGCTAACCTAACACTATCCTTGGTCAAAACCAGCATCTGCAGTTCTGTGTTTCTACATTAAGATAATGAATCGAATGGCCAGTGAGTATAGAAACATAGAAAAATAGGTGCAGGAGTAGACCATTCGGCCCTTCGAGCCAGCACCGCCATTCAATGCGATCATCCCCAATCAGTTCCCTGTTCCTGCTTTTTCCCCCCATGTCCCTTGATAGGGAAATTATTGGAAAATTTCTCAGGGACAAGATTTACTTGGATCTGTAAAAGCATGGACTCACTTGGGAAAGTCTGTGTGGGGGCGGTCTGGCATCAGGAATTTCAGAGTCCCTTCAGGATGTGACTTGGAGGATGGATGAGGATATGGCAGATTTTCACACAGAGAGTCGAGGTGACAAGGGGACAGATGTGGTTGTGGTGTTTAGGAGGCATTGAGACAGACACTACTACTACAGATATATAATCATCACTCATTCATCATTGTTGAAAACATAAGCGACGCAGGGGCGCTGGTTTCCGACGGGAACGGTGACGGACGCACCACACGTCTCTGTCCTCCAGTTCCTGCGGACTTCCGCCACTGGAAGTATAGGATGTTGGTGTGTGTGTGGGCTTTATCATCGTTCCTTACAATGCCGTGTACGACAGTGATCGCGACTTCTACTGAAGTGTGGATGCCCGTTGGCTCGCTAGGAGCTCATCCGCCCTTGGACAGGTCTTGTTTTTGGTCCTGCTGGGGGTCCACAGCCCCCCTCCTCACCTGGCAAACCAGGTGGGGGCGACAGTTTAGTCGCTGACTATCCGACCATGGAGCAGGGAGCACGGGATTACATGGTACCCGTGGCGGCCTCCCCCCCAACCTGAGTGCAAGCAAGTGGAATTAGTTTGGATTGGTTTAGATAAATGAGCCGTAGGACTGAAGAAGTGTCTCGACCCGAAACGTCACCCATTCCTTCTCTCCAGAGATGCTGCCTGTCCCGCTGAGTTACTCCAGCATTTTGTGTCTATCTTCGAGCCTTTACTTACACTGTATTGGTCCTGATGCAGGGTTTCAACCAAGAATGTTAACCATTTCTTTCACCCACAAGTGCTGTTTGACCTGTTAAGTTCCAGCAGCAGACTACTTGTTGCTCCAGATTCCACCATCAGCAACCTCTTGTGTCTCCCGTACCGTTCTTTAGACTTTAGAGATACGACGTGGATACAGGCCCTTTGACCCACCGAGTTCCCTCCGACCAGCGACCACCCCATACACTAGCCCCATCCTACACACTAGGGTCAAAGTAAGTAAGTCAGTAAGTTTATTGGCCAAGTATTCACATGCAAGGAATTTGCCTTGGTGCTCTGCCCACAAGTAACAACATGACATACAGTGACAGTTACGAATGACTCAGTAAACACTAAACATTAATAATAATAAGACATTAATGATAAGTCACCATTGATCAAGCATGTGAACCAACAAAATACCAGAACAAAGGGAGGCTACAGATTTCTGGCTGTTGAGTAGAGCAACTACTCGTGGATAAAAACAGCTTTTTATGTCTGGCCGTGGCAGCTTTGACGGTCCGGAGTCGCCTTCCAGAGGGAAGTGATTCAAAGAGTTTGTGGCCAGGGTGAGAGGGTTCAGAGATGATCTTGCCCAGCTCTTCTTCCCGCTTAACTTACAATTTTACAATCTTACCGAAGACAGACCTGCACGTCTTTGGAGTGTGGGAGGAAACCGGAGCACCCGGAGAAAAACCCACGCGGTCGCAGGGAAAAAAGTACAAACTCCGTACAGACAGCACCTGTAGTCAGGGTTCAACCTGGGTGCCTGGCGTTGTAAGGCAGCAACGCTGGGGTGGGAGATTGCAACCTTCACGTGGTCCGCCCTGTTTCGACGAATGCAATCAACCCAGCGTGCACAAACAAATAAGATCAAATGGAACAAGTTGTCCTACAGATGTTCTCCTAGAAGAAGAAGCAGCAGCAGCAACGCCAGTACTGCGTCACCGCGCTGTACCAAGAGGTTCCGAGTTTTATGTTCAAAATGTGCCTGTGAAATCAATGATAAAACTGCAGAGAGTTTACAGATTGAAATGATCAGGTAATTGCTCCAAAGCTCTTGCATATAGTTGCAGAGGAAGAGCTTCTCACCATCTGCCCTATCAATAGACAATAGACAATAGGTGCAGGAGTAGGCCATTCGGCCCTTCGAGCCAGCACCGCCAATAGGTGAACAGGATATTGTGTTTTATTTCATCCCGGGTTACTCTTGCCCTGACACCCGCACTAATCAGGAATCTATCAATCTCTGCCTCACCAACTTTGACTTGGCCTCCACACAGCCTTCTGTCTCGAGGGTTATGGGGAGAAGGCAGGAGAATGGGGGTTGCGAGGGAGGGATAGACTAGCCACTGAACGGTGGAGTAGACTTGATGGGCCGAATGGCCTAATTCTGCTCCGAGAACGTATGAACTTACAATAGATGAGGAACTCCACGGAGACCGGGAAACACTTTTTCTCCCAGAGAGTGGTGAGTCTGTGAAATTCTCTGCCTCAGAGGGAGGTTCTCTGGATGCTTTCAAGAGAGTGCTAGATAGGGCTCTTAAAAATGATCAGCCATGATCACGTTGAATGGCGGTGCTGGCTCGAAGGGCCGAATGGCCTACTCCTGCACCTATTGTCTATTGTCTATTGATAGGGCAGATGGTGAGAAGCTCTTCCTCTTAGCAGAGTCGCTGCGGACCAGAGGGCAAAGGTAAAGGAGAGGGGTATGAGACGCAAAGAGGATTAAGGAAGATATTTTTCATCCAGGCAGTGGCTGAAACATAGAACGCACAGCCTGATTTGAAGGGGGGGGGGGGGGGTTCTGGGTGGTGGGTGTAATCCCACAACATGTAAGAAGTATTTAGTTGGGCACTTGAAACACAGTGGCATAACGTGGCATGAACCAAGCGCTGGGAAGCGGGTTGACACGGGCACCTTGTGGCTGCCACAGACACGTTTGACCGAAGGACACGTTTCCTCACGACAATGTTCCTCCTCAGTCGGTTTACAGATCCTGAAAAGGTGCCTGGTTATGCAGTTATCTCTCTCCTACTTAAAGCCATGGATGTTAGAAACTAGGATTTCTATTATTCATGTAAGCAATAATTAGCAATTATCTTTTCTAATTAAATCTGAATGAGAACCAGCTCGCTTTAAAATTATGTCCTCATCCTCATTTCAAAACTGAGCTAATATTAATGTCACGTGTCTTTGCTCCGTCCTTTTGTATCACAATTTCTTGTGTCTGAGGAATTTCACTTAAGTTATTAACGTTTTTGCAATACACTTTCGGAACATTCAAGATGTCAGCAGCAATAATGAAATAAATGCACTCCCTGCCCATCTGTTTTTTCTTTCAAACAGTCATATATATTTGCCTGTGTATTTCTCCCCTTTTCAATATTATTTGGTTGACAGAAAGCATTTGATGGCAGATGTAAATAATTGAAAATACAGTTGTTAGAGACTAGGATTTCTAACTAGGAAACTAGGAGTTGTGGTGTGTAAATGCATTGGGGCATGGTGGTGCAGCGGGAGCATTGCTGCCCAACAGCAGCAGAGACCCGGGCTCCATCCTGACTACTGGTACGCGTCTGTGCAGAGTTTGCCCCATTCTCCCCGTGGCCGCGTGGGTTTCCTCCGGGTGCTCCGGTTTCCTCTCACACTCCAAAGACGTGCAGGTCTGTGGGTTAATTGGCTTGGGCGAAATTGTAAAATTAATGCAGTAAGTCATTCGATCGTTTTGAGAAGGGCAGAGAGACAATTACACGAGGAACGATTTTTTTTTTTGTTTGAGTTTTTGTGAACGTTGCCACAGCGACAGGTTCTAAGGGCGGCGCAGCGGTAGAGTTGCTGCCTTACGGCGCCGGTCGCCCGGGGTTCGATCCTGACTACGGGCGCTGCCTGTACGGAGTTTGCACGTTCTCCCTTTCCTCAGCTTTCCGCTCACACTCCAAAGACGTGCAGGTTTGTAGGTCAGTTTGTAAAATTGTAGAATTACCCCCCCCCCCCCCCCGTCTGTGTAGGATAGTGTCAGTGTGCAGGGGGATCGCTGGTCGGCCCGGAATCGATGGGCCGAAGGGCTTGTTTCCGCGCTGTATCTCTAAACTAAACTAAAAACACACGCGATACTTGATTCGCACCAACGGATTGGAATAGTTCATGGAACATTGTGAAGTAACCTGATCATTTATGGATCTGCAGCAGACAATAAACAAGTGGCTAAAAACCATCCGTCAGGAATAGGGAGAGGCCATCTTTGCACGGCATGGATGGTGGTTCACTGTTATTGCCCTCTGTCCGAACAGCATTTAAGAATAAATGCTGCCTTGCCCTGTTGAGCACATTGTGAATGAGACCAGTACTCAATGGGGATTCAGGCACACTGCATGCTTTCCCACTGTGCAATCCAAAATCAGCTTGCAAGAGGCAGGAATATCAAGGCAGGCTTTTGGGCAAAAGCTGCGGTTTTAAAGCAGAACCATTATTGAACAAATGTGATATAATTCAACAATCTTATATATTTATATATTTTTTTTTTAACCTTTCTTTAAATGTTTTTGATGCAGACCACTGGGGGATAAAAGGACACAAACAAGGTCAGACAAAATACTGGGCAATTTGTGGGAGACCACGGCATAATAGTTCCAGCATAATGCACACTCTCTAAAAATAGGTCACTCAGTACTGTGTGCTCCTGCACCAGAGAAGTGTGTTATCTTCCGAGTGCTCTGCTTTGGCCCTTAAAGCAGGCACGAAGAACGAGTTTCAATGAGATGCGTTGCCCTTTCGTCAAATTTAATACCTATATAAGAAACAACATCTTACACGGCGGCAGCGGTAGAGTTGCTGCATTGCAGCGCCGGAGACCCGGGTTCGACCCTGACTACGGGCGCTGTCTGTACAGAGTTTGCACGTTCTCCCAGTGACCTGCGTGGGTTTTCTCCGGGGTTTCTCCAGTTTCCTCCCGCACTCCAAAGATGTACATGTTTGTAGGTTAATGGGCTCGGTGTAATTGTAAATTGTCCCTATTGTATGTAGGACAGTGTTAGCGTGCGGGGATCGCTGGTCGGTGTGGACTGGGTGGGTCAAAGGACCTGTTTCCACGCTGTATCTCTAAACTAAACTTAAACTAAACTTTGGGCCAGTCATGGCTAAATGCTGGAGTAACTCAGCGGGTCTCTGGAGAAAAGGAATAGGTGACTTTGCAGGTCGGAACCCTTTTCAGACTCTGTCTCAGATACATCACCTATTCCTTTTCTCCAGAGATGCAGCCTGACCCACTGACTTACTGCAGCATCTTGCATCTATCTTTGGTGAGTGCAGGCAGATTGGATTTAAATGGAAATTGGATCTAAGTGGATTTAGGCTCTGCATTAGAGGAATTTCCTTTGTCCTTTACACTGGCCTTTCTCAGCGCACACGTCCCTGCTGAGGACGGTGGTCACGGTGGCGCAGCGGTAGAGTTGCTCCCTTACAGCGAATGCAGCGCTGGAGACCCGGGTTCGATCCTGACTACGGGTGCTGCCTGTACGGAGTTTGTCCGTTCTCCCCCGTGATCTGATTGCCTTTTCTCCGAGATCTTCGGTTTCCTCCCACATTCCAAAGGCGTACAGGGTTGTAGGTTAATTGGCTTGGTAAATGTAATTATTCTCCCTAGTGATTGTAGGATAGCGTTAGTGCGCGGGGATCGCTGGTCGGCGCGGACCCGGTGGGCCGAAGGGCCTGTTTCTGCTCTGTATCTCTAAACTAAGCAATGACTCTAACGCCTCCCAATGAGGCAGTGACGCTGACATTTATTCAGTGGGGCAAATTCTTACTGGAGAAAAAAAGAACAGTACCTCTCAGGAACAGGCCGTTCGGCCCCACAATGTCCATGCTGAAGTTAAACTAATCTCCTCTACTGCACATGATCCCTATCCCTCCATTGCCGGCATATGAATGAAATAAAAATGTCTTATTTTGTTCTGGCCTTTTCTGGCCTCCAGTTGAATTGCCCACCCACCACCCTCACCCCACTACCCCACCTCTACTTTCAGTCTGAAGAAGGGTTCCAATCCGAAACATCACCCATTCCTTCTCTCCAGAGATGCTGCCCAATCCGCTGAGTTACTCCAACATTTTTTGTCTATCTTTGGTGTAAACCAGCACCTGAAGTTCCGACCAACATAAGAGAACAAGGGTCTCGGCTTGCAATGTGAACTATTCCTTCTCTCCAGAGATGCTGCCTGTCCTGCTGAGTTACTACAGCTTTCTATATATATATTACTAAAACTCTCATCTTGACCACTTCCGGTCTGCGTTCTAATTAAATTTGCGCAAAAATGATCCCCCATAGCGCTATGATTTTTCGCCACCTTACTCACTATTCTCCGCTGCTTTGTCAAATAAGTTTTGTTCCGATTGGTGAAATAGTACACATGTTATGAAGGTTTTGAAGGTTCCCCCTCCCCCCTCCCCACACCACCCTCTCCCCACAAACCCCCCCTCCCCAACCCCCTCCCCCACACACCCCCCCGCTCCCCAACCCCCCTCCCCACACACCCCACCCCCCTCCCCCACATCCCCTTCCCCCACACACCCCCACCCCGTCCACCACAATATTAAGTTAATTCTTGTTGTTCTCTTGTTGCTGCTCACTGCGTCTTTTATGTCTCTTTGCTGTTGATAACAAAAGGAGACAATTTAAATATAGAGAGATTGAGTGGTCAAATTTTAACAAAGAAAATCTGAGAATTTATCTCAGAAGTCATCATTCAACAAAGCACGCTTTTAATGACAACATTCTTGGTCGATGTTCCATCCTTCAGGAAAACGTTGACATTTCCCTTCATCTTTCCTCGGCTAAGAGCCACATATAGTTGTCCGTGCTGAAATACCGGTGTGTCGAGCTAGATCAACACCTCCTGCATTGTTTGCCCTTGTGCTTTATGGATCGTCATAGCAAAACCTGATTGAATGGGGAATTGGGTCCGCTGAAGAGGAATGTCTTCACCTTCTGTTCAATTGAGTGCTATTCGAGGAATGAAAACAATGTCATCTTTGAAGGCTCCCATGTTGATTCTTGCAATGATCAGATTATTGTGTAACTCTTCCACAATCATCCTTGTGCCATTGCATAGCTTTGGCAGTTCCAAGTTTCTCACTAATATGATTGGAGATCCTTTTTTCCCAATTTGTGTGGTGGTAATCCAGAGAGCTCGAGTGAATCGAGGAATTCTTTTGGGAAGTGAGCATCATGAGTTCCGTCAGTGACAGCATTGAAAGAAAAGTACTCCTCAACGATTCCAGGGAAGCGTCTGATGCATGTAGAATTGATGCTTCTCATGGTATCGTTGTGAGGAGCCAAGATACAATTGTTGGAGAATAATTCTGCAGGATTGTCAACTGTGGGATAGATGATATCAATACAATCCTCCAGTGTTTCTGCTGATAGAAGCATGTCTTGTGGGATTTCAATTTCACCGTCTTCATTCTTTAAAATCTCGTCTTCTCCAACTTTCAACAAAAATTGAGAAGAGTCGCCTGCTCCCTCTGTCAATCGCATATTTGTGTGCAATTGAAACTTGTTGAAAAGCCTCCACAAGTAGGATTTCTTGATGCTGGCATTTTCAACATCAGCAACATATCCCCTTTTCACCGCAGGAAGGTTGTCGAAAATCGCCACAACAAACCATAAGAATGCCGCCAAAAGGCTTAGTGTTGCTGCGGACATCTTGAAGAGTTCTGTCCACCGCTTCAAAGCTCTCTCGCCTAATCATTGGACATTTATCCCAAACGATGAGTTTCACTTGCCTCGTGAAATGTGCCGCCTTAGAGCTCTTGTCGATGTTGCAGAATGTATCCTTGGATGGGTATCTTGAATCGAGAATGTGCAGTTCTTCCAGCAGGCATTAAAGTAGCTGCTATCCCAGAGGATGCTACAGCAATAGCTGCATCACCTTGACCTCTAACTTTGGAGAGGATCAAATTGGTGATAAATGTTTTTCCCGTTCCTCCTGGTGCATCAATGAAAAACATTGAAGGGAGATTCCTTTTCAAGGAGTTGCACACCTGGTCATACACTGCTCTCTGCTCAGCATTCAGCAGAGGCCCATCTTCCTCAACAAACTGCTGTTGTTCAGTTCTATCGTATTGCAATTCCGGCAGCAATTCTGGATTGTCACCATCAAGGTGGATCCTTCCATTTCTTGGTTGTGGCAAATTAAAGAATTCCATTGTCTTGTTGTAATTCTCAATCCTCTGGACTCACTGAAGAATCTGTGCAAAGCATTGTTTTTTTTCAGGCGGGGGCTGTCGGGGTGGGGTGGGAGGGTGGCAAACGTCCTGCAGCCGAGGGAGGGGGATGGCTTATGAGAGAGGGTGGTGTCCTGCAGCGGGGGACGGGGGCAGTTTCAGTCGGGGGCAGGCGAGGGAGTGTCCTAGAGCCAGTCGGAGGGTAGAGTCTTGAGGTGGGGGATGTCAGTGGTGAGGGGGGGGGGGGGGGGTGGTGAGCGACCTACTCATGGCCTCTGGACTGACTGACTGACTGACTGACTTATGCCCTACTTCTGGAGTCACGTCCGACTTTTGTAAACTGAAAAATGTAACATCCACATTGAGGAATAGCTTCTTCCTGACAGCCACCAGGCTATTAAACATGCAGGGTTACCAACTGTCCCGGATTCGCCGTATTTCGTCCCGGCGAAACAACCTAAATACGGTGTTCCGGCAGGCAAACAAGTCGTTACGGAGAAGGGCGGGGGAACGAAAAATAATCAAAACAATAAACGGGAAGGGCGGGGGGCGGGAGCGGGAATGAGCGGCGGTTGGACACGTGCAGCGGGAAACGCGGCCGCGACAACAAGAAGTCCCGCATCATCCCCCGCCACCTCCAGCTGGCCATCCGCAACGACGAGGAGCTCAACAAGCTGCTGGGCGGCGTCACCATCGCCCAGGGCGGCGTCCTGCCCAACATCCAGGCCGTCTTGTTGCCCAAGAAGTCGGGCTCGGGGCCGGCGGCCGGAGGCGGAGGCGGCGGCGGCGGCGGCAAGTCCGGCGCCAAGAAGAGCTCGCAGCAGTCGCAAGACTTCTAGAGGGGGAGCGGGACAAGAACCAGCGGGAGGACCCGTCCCCAAGCCGTAAGAGAAATCATGCAAATGGACTTTAAAAAGACTAAACATGAACCCCTTCTCGGACCTTACATGGACACAAGGGACTGCGAGGCTCCTAGCTTTTCCTGTGTTTTACGCTTTTTTAAAAAAAAAAACAAAAACAAACTGTTCCATTTTTTATTTTTCCAATATCTGTAATTCTTTTTGATTTTGTTTTGGTGGGGGAACCTGAAGTAGTTCTGCTTTTTTTGCAAGGAAATGTGTGTGTTTTTTTTTGTTGTTTTCTGGGGTTGTGAGAATTGGTCAAGAGGTTGCAATTGGAGCTTTTTGCCACGTAAGCGGATGGAGGGCTACACTTCATGTATTTTTGCCCCCCCCCCCCCTTGATTTCTTTGAATTGGCGCGCTAAAAGTCTATGTTCAAGTTACCGTGTTAACTTGGGCTGTTAGTGGCTTGTTCAAGTTGTTTCGGTCCATTAACTTGCACAAGCAATTTCTCAACAGTGCCTTCTTCAGGATGTTGTGCAGAGACCTGTAACAAAACGCACATGGTTGTCCAATGTGGGGTGTATTTTAGTGGGGTCCTGGGTTACTCCGATCCTGTGCGCAATGGTGATGTGACCATTTTTGTTTTCGACCAATGTGATGCTACCTTTGTAACGTGTCTGGCTCCGCTGTTGCAACAAGGCTTCTTGTAACAATGTTGAGGTGGTTGTGTTATCATGTAGGTTTCTGTCTGATAACTGGAGTTGGATTTCAAAAACTACATAATCAATTATTCTGTAAGTTTGTACAGGGGCCAGAAGAATTGTTTAACTTTTGAAGACCCAGTAAGCTGCCTTTTTTTAGCAGATGTACACTGCTGGTTCAGAATAAAGATTTTCCTATTTACATAAACTTGGAATTTGTATAGATTCTGTTATGGGTTTTTGCTCAGAAGCATCAGTAGTGTATTGAGTAGCATATTGCACCTGGTGAGTTTAGGACGACACTTTTGCTATGACACACTCAAGTTGGTTCATCCTTGTGTTATGAAACCATTCTTTGCACTGGCCTTGATGTTTCTCCATTGTAAACATGGTTTGACAGCAATATAACTGCACAATAACATGGAATTGTGAATATCTACTTTTGGGTCAAGCAGGGTTACCAACTGTCCCGGATTCGCCGTATTTCGTCCCGGCGAAACAACCTAAATACGGTGTTCCGGCAGGCAAACAAGTCGTTACGGAGAAGGGCGGGAACGAAAAATAATCAAAACAATAAACGGGAAGGGCGGGGGGCGGGAGCGGGAATGAGCGGCGGTTGGACACGTGCAGCGGGAAGGGCGGGAACGAGCGGCGGTCGGACACGTGCAGCGGGGAAGGGCGGGAGCGGGAACGAGCGGCGGTTGGACACGTGCAGCGGGAATGAGCGGCGGTTGGACACGTGCAGCGGGAAGAGCGGGAGCGGGAACGAGCGGCGGGTCGGACACGTGCAGCGGGAAGGGCGGGAACGGGAACGAGCGAGAACGGGAACGAGCGATGGTGGGTACAGGATGATGCTACAGACAGAGATGGTCAAAAGGCTGTTAAGACATTCATGTGCAAGGAACAGAGGTAACATTAGCATTGTGGGGCTAAGGGCCCATTGCCTGTGTTGTATGTTTCAATAGACAATAGGTGCAGGAGGAGGCCATTCGGCCCTTTGAGCCAGCACCACCATTCACTGTGATCACGGCTGATCATCCCCAATCAGTACCCCGTTCCTGCCTTCTCCCCATATCCCCTGACTCCGCTATCTTTAAGAGCCCTATCTAGTTCTCTGTTGAAAGCACCCAGAGAACCGGCCTCCACCGCCCTATGAGGCAGAGAATTCCACAGACTCGCCACTCTCTGTGAGAAAAAGTGTTTCCTCGTCTCCGTTCTAAATGGCTTACTCCTTCTTCTAAGACTGTGGCCCCTGGTTCTGAACTCCCCCAACATCGGCATTGTCATTTAGACAATTGAGTTTATGTGTATGTGTATACTAAAGGATGTTTATGTGTGTTTAATGAGTTTGTATATAGTACTAGTTGAAAAAAGGTAGGTTGGATTCAACGCGCGTTGCAGATTTTGGGTCGTTGCCATACATATTTCTGGTGCCGCAACATGTTACTGAGAGAAATGCATTTACCCCCATTTGTTACTGACAAATGGGTTGAATGTTACTGTGAACTAAATTTAGGGTTGGCATCTCTGAACATAACGAATGAGCTCTGAACTACGAAAGACTATATTATTTGTACTATTTGTTATTTGTTGATCACACACACCCTCCACCTCATACAGACACTCAAACACACACACACAGACTCTCACACACAGACACACATACACACAGACTCACACACACACAGACTCACACACACACAGACTCACACACACACAGACTCACACACACACAGACTCGCACACACAGACGCGCACACACAGACGCGCACACACAGACGCGCACACACAGACGCGCACACACAGACACACACACACAGACACACACACACAGACGCACAGACGCACACACACAGGCTCACTCACACACACTCACTAACACAGACTCTTAAAAATAGCAGAGTCAGGGGATATGGGGAGAAGGCAGGAACGGGGTACCGATTGGGGATGATCGGCCATCATCATATTGAATGGCGGTGCTGGCTCGAAGGGCCGAATGGCCTACTCCTGCACCTATTGTCAATTGTCTAGAGTCTATTGTTTGGCATGAACTCCTCTTCACACTTGCTAATTGAAGTCTGTGACAGCTGTAGTATACTCATGTAGACTGGCCACTGTGTCCTTGACCTTGTCCACCGACTCAAATTAGTCACAGAGAACCTCATCTGTTCCCTCAGACCCTCACTGTACGACTTTCTGTACCCGATCCTCCCTCTTCAGTCTAAATAACTCTTTTATTTTTCATCTATGGCAAAAATCCCCTTGTCCTGCGCAGCCCATCAAGGTTGAAAAACAGTCCATGCGGGAAAATGAAAATTGGACCAATACTTGAGAGGAAATAATTTGTAGAGGGGTGGGGAAGGTGTAGGGGTCCATAAGTTCATAAGTGATAGGAGAAGAATTAGGCCATTCGGCCCATCAAGTCTGCTCTGCCATTCAATCACGGCTGATCTAACTCTCCCATTCCCCTCCCGATAACCCCTGACACCCCTACTAATCAAGAATCTTATCAATCTCTGCCTTAGAAATATCCATTGACTTGGCCTCCTGTGGCAATGAATTCCACAGATTCACCACTGGGTGAGGGGAGGACAGACCCAATGGGCAGAATAGATGTCTAATATAGATGTGCTCGCAATGGCTCAGAGCACATCTATATTATATATGCTATTGGCACCCAGCAGTGCTGGCTCGAAGGGCCATTGTCAATTGTAAAGAGGTGTCTTAATCTATGATGACGATGAACTCTTGCCTGGCAGCATCTCTGGAGAAAAGGAATGGGAGACTTTTCGGGTCAAGACCCTGAGTCTATGCCGATCATCACTCACACATTCACACCCGTTCTACGTTATCCCACTTTCTCATCCACTCCCTGCACACCGGGACAACCTACAAAGGCCAAAACGTCACCCATTCCTTCTCTCCAGAGATACTGCCTGGCCCGCAGACTTACTCCAGCATTTTGTGTCCATCTTCGTGGTGTAAACCAGCATCTGCAGTTCCTCCCTACACATTTGAATCTTGCCTCTAGATCATGTCTCTCCACCACTCTTTATCGCAGTCTGTGGTCTGACAGTCAATCGCTTACTCCAGCCCAACGTTTGGAGTTTAGTTGATTGTCGCGTGTGCTGAGGTACAGTGGAAAGCTTCGTGTTGCGTGCTATCCAGTCAGCAGAAAAGCTGTACATGATTACAATCAAGTCGCCCATAGTTACAGATACAGGATAAAGGGAATAATGGTTAAGGGCCTGTCCCACTTTCCTGAGCTGCTCACGAATTCTCCCGAGTTTTCCCCTTGAATCAAACTCGGAGAAAGTTCGTAACGGGTCCGTAGGAGGCCGTAGATATATCGTAGCGGCTCGTTATGTCAGCCGTAGGTACTCGGGGCGTTAAATGTTGCATTTTTCTCCTCCGGACTATCTTTTTACTCGTGGACATTTTTAGTCATGCTGGAAAAAAACGCCTCAACTTACCTGATGGTCTCCAGTGAGGTAGATGGGAGGTTGGACCGCTCTCTACTTGGAGATAGGGTGGTTCAGTTGCCTGATAACAGCTGGGAAAGAAGCTGTCCCTGAATCTGGAGGTGTGCGTTGTCACACCTCTATAACCCTTGCCCGATGGGAGAGGGGAGAAGAGGGACTTGTCGGGGTGAGATGAGACTCGTTCTTGATTATACTGCTGCCTTGCCGTGGCAGCGCGAGGTATAAATGGAGGTTGGTATCTGGAACTTGGAGTCAGAGGAGATTGGTTTAGTTTAGCTTAGAGATACAGGATGAAAACAGGCCATTCAGCCCACTGAGTCTACACCGATCATCAACCATAGATTCACACCAGTTCTGCGTTATCTCACTTATTCATCTACTCCCTACACACCGGGGCGATCTATAGAAGCCAATTAACCTACAAATCTGCACGTCTTTGGCATGTGGGAGGAAACCTGAGGAAACCTGAGGAAACCCACGCAGTCCCAGGGAGAACGTGCAAACTCCACGCAGACAGCGCCCGTAGTTAGGATCAAACCCGAGTGCCTCTGGCGCTGTAAGGCAGCAACTCTACCGCCGCGCCACCACTTTAGCTGGGTCAACTTTGATGGTGGTGCACTTTGCAACTCCACGGTTAGGATCAAACTAGGTCGGAATCGAACCTGGGTCTCTGGCGTGTGAGGCAGCAACCGCTACCAGCTGCACCATTGTGCCACACCTTGAGAATGTGGGTGAACAGTTTATACAGATGGTGAAAGCAGATACAATCGCAACTGTTTAAGAGGCGTTTGGGCAGCCATTTGTATAGGCAATAGATAAAATAATAGACATAATGGGGAACAAATGGGATTAGTATAGCGGATGCGATAGGCCAAATGGCCTGTTTTATGCTGCATGGCTCCATGACACTTGATAGTCAAGCAGGTTAGATTTGAAATAGTCAAGTCAAGTCTATTGTCACGTGTCCCAGATAGGACAATGAGATTCTTGCTTGCTGCAGCACAGAGCATGGAATGAACCTGAATCACCTACAGAATCCCAGTGTGTAGGAAGGAACCGCAGATGCTGGTTTAAACTGCAGACACAAAATGCTGGAGTAACTCAGCGGGACAGGCAGCATCTCTGGAGAGATGGAATAGGGCGATGTTTCGGGACCGGGTCTGAAGAAGGGTCTCGACCTGAAACGTCACCCATTCCTTCTCTCCAGAGATGCCGCCTGTCCCGCTGAGTCCCAGGATTAGGGTTCAATTACTGTTCCTTATGTAACGTAGTGCAAGCTAAATGAAAGAGATGAGACGTTAATCTGCTCTGCGAAGTATGAAGGATTTCGGGGAAACAATGCTCTGCAGAACCAAGATAATTATCCTGCACTGCCTGCCGTCCCTCTAGCGCTAAACCTTTCCTTTATGAAACTTATAACTAGCTCCATCCAAATCTCCTTGGTAGCAGTGGGTGTGAACCATCTGGGCTTGAGGTTTTAGTCGAAGAGATTTGTGAATTTTTTCTTTCTCTCGGCTGTATTAATGCCTATTAAGCCCATCCAACGTGAAATATCCATTCTGTTGTATTTAGTGTAAAATGACAGTCACAGAGTGATGCAGCATGGAAACAGGCCCTTGGGCCCAACATGCCCCATCTACACCAGTCTAACCTGACACAAATTGTAAGAACAGCACCACATATTTCGCTTGGGCAGCTCTCAACCCAGCAGTGTGAATATTGATTTCTCTAACTTCAAGTAACCCTTGCTTTCCCTCTCTCTCTCCGTCCCTCCCACACCCTAGTTCTCCAACTATTCACCGTCCTCCCGATTTTAAATTACTGATCGTATGGGAAACGGCGAGTAAGATGGCAAAAAAATTCTAGCGATATAGGGTACTGTTTTTTCGCAAATTTAAAACAATGCAGACCGGAATTGGTCAAGATGAGAGTTTTAGTAATAGGTTAGATAGACAGATAGACAGATAGAGAGATAAACAGATAAACAGATAGACAGACAGATAGATAGATAGATACACATTCTTGATTAGAACGGGTGTCAAGGGTATATGGGGAGAAGGCAGGAAAATGGGATGAGGAGGCAGAGATCAGCCATGATTGAATGGCGGAGAAGACTCGTTGGGCCGAATGGCCTAATTCTATCCCTATAACTTGTGAAGTTGTACGCCTCGTTGTCATCTTCCCCTCCGCCAACAATGAACCGTTCAACATTTCCTTGATCGTCGTCCCCTTTGATCTGTGCTTTCACACCTTACCCTTCCATACCTCTATGTCTCCCACACTCCCCCGTCTCTCAGTCTGAAGAAGGGCCTCGACCCGAAACGTCACCCGATACTTCTCTCCGGCGATGCTGCCCGAGCCGCTGAGTTACTCCAGCATTTTGTGTCCATCTGTGATGAGACGTTACCCAAAGCTTGCACCAGTTCTATGCTTGTTTGCACAATTACCATTTATTGGCCCAGTCCTTAGTTTAATTATGTTTTTATTCTTTGTCTCTGCGGATCATTTATTCTTTATATATTGCTTGAAATTTGATTTTGTAAATTCTCTCGGCTGCTTTGATTTTTAACTTTTCGCTCTCAGTTCGTTTACACCAACCTCTCATCTTGATTTCTTTAATTCAATTTTCTCTCTAGTTTTTTTTTATTGCCCATAATTAATTAGCTTCCTTTTTGGCTTTCAGACAAATTATTTTGCCATTGCTTTTCCTTTTATAAATGTTGTACATTTTCCATCTGGTTTTCCAAGGCATTTTCCTTGCATTTATTAATAACTTGGACTTAATAGAGGGGCCAGAATTTAAACCTTTGCCACTGATAACCAAAGTTGGCCTTGTCATTGCTAAATGGGGATAGACCATAGACAATAGGTGCAGGAGGAGGCCATTCGGCCCTTCGAGCCAGCACCGCCATTCAATGTGATCATGGCTGATCATCCACAATCAGTACCCCATTCCTGCCCTCTCCCCATATCCACCGACTCCGCTCTAAGAGCCCTATCTGACTCTCTCTTGAAAGCATCCAGAGAACCGGCCTCCACCATCCTCTGAGGCAGAGAATTCCACAGACTCACAATTTTCTGTGAGAAAACGTGTTTTCTCATCTCCGTTCTAAATGGCTTACCCCTTATTCTTAAACTGTGGTCCCTGGTTCTGGACTCCCCCAACATCAGGAACATGTTTCCTGCCTGTAGCCTGTCCAAACCCTTAATAATCTTATATGTTTCAATAAGATACCCTCTCATCCTTCTAGACTCCAGAGTGTACAAGCCCAGCTGCTCCATTCTCTCAGCATATGACAGTCCCGCCATCCCGGGAATTAACCTTGTAAACCTACGCCGCACTCCCTCAATAGCAATAATGTCCTCCCTCAAATTAGGGGACCAAAACTACACACAATACTCCCGGTGTGGTCTCACTAGGGCCCTATACAACTGCAGAAGGACCTCTTTGCTCCTATACTAAACTCCTCTTGTTATGAATGGATGGAAGGTTCTGGACCAGGGGTTCCCAACCTTGTTCGTCCCGTTTACCTCTGGCAACTTTAATAGCATATAACAATGTTATTTCACATATTTATGAATTAATGATGAACAGATACCGGTATACCAGACCCAAACACAGTCAGTCAATGAGAAAAAATATGTACAAATCCCGAATCACCACATTTACCCCCTGTGTAGGCGAATAAATTTACCCCAGGTTGGGAACCCTCGTTCTAGACCACGGGAAGGCAGTGGAGGACAATTCACTGGATGTTTTCAAGAAAGAGTTAGAGTTAGCTCTTCAGGCGAACAGAATCAAGGGATATGGGGAGAAAGCAGGAACGGGGTACTGATTTTGGATGATCAGCCATGATCATATTGAATGGCGGTGCTGGCTCGAAGGGCCGAATGGCCTATTCCTGCACCTATTTTCTATGTTTCTACGAAGGTATCAGTGGACAGAAAACAGGGTGGCACAATTTTCCTTGGGTGCCCCAGTTTCCTCCCACATTCCAAAGATGTACAGGTTTGTAGATTGGCTTATGTCAATTGTAAATGATCCCTAGTGTGTGCTAGCGTATGGCGTTGGTTGCTGGTCGGTGCGGACTCAGTGGGCCGAAGGGCCTGTTTCCATGTTGTATCTCCAAAGGCTAATGGGCCCGTCTTTCTCGGCGACTGCCGGCACCCGTCATAGGTCATTACAGGTCGCCGAAAATTTTCAACATGTTGAAAATCCAGCAGCGACCAGAACAGGGTATGACTCTTCGGGCGACTGCTCACGACCATACAGGCTTCACCCCGCCGGGTGTCGCCTGTACGGTCGTGTGTCGTCTCTTCAGTCGCCCAAAGAGTCGTAGCGTCTTTCTGGTCGCCGCTGAATTTTCAACACGTTGGAATTTTTCGCCAACCTGCAACGACCTCTGCCGGCAGTCGCAGAAAAAGTTGCGCGAGTGGGACAGGCCCATAAAGAAATGTGGCAACGAGCATTCTGTCTGGGAAGGCCAAACAAGGCGAGGGAATTCACAATAAAGGGTGGGCTACCAGGATGTGTGGAGGAACTGATGGAGTTAGACAATAGACAAGAGGTGCAGGAGTAGGCCATTCGGCCCTTCGAGCCAGCACCGCCATTATTGTTGGAGAACATGTCCTCAAGAAGATAAAATTGAAGCAGAAGGGATAATTAACTTTGTTGGCAGTAACAGGACTAAAGAGCGGTGTGCTTATGCTGGAACTTTGTAAAACGCTGGCAAGGCCGCAGCTAGAGGTCTGTGTACAGTTCTGGTTGGCACGGAGCAGGAAGGATGAGACAGCACTGGGGAGGGTGCGGAGGAGGCTTCTGTGGATGCTGCCAATGCTGGGGAACTACAGTTACAAGGAGAGACTGTCCTGGCTGTAGCTGCATTGCTTGGAAGGAGGGAGTCTAATTAGTTTCGATAGGCACAAAATGCTGGGGTAACTCAGCGGGGCAGGCAGCATCGCTGGAGAGAAGGAACGGGTGACGTTTCGGGGGGTCGAGACCCTTCTTCAGAATCCTTCTCTCCAGAGATGCTGGCCGCCCTGCTGAGTTACTCCAGCATTTTGTGTCTATCTTCGGTTTAAACCAGCACCTGGCGTTCCTTTCTACAACAGAGGGTTTCGTTTATTTTAGTTCAGAGATACAGGCCCTTCGGCCCACCGAGTCCACACCATCCTACACACTCTCAGGACATTTTTTACAATTATACCAAGCCAATTAACCTACGAACCTGTACGTGTCTGGAGTGTAGGAGGAAACTGGAGCACCCAGAGAAAACCCAGGAAAAACACGGGGAGAACGTACAAACTCCGCACAGACAGCACCCATAGTCAGGAGCGTGCTGCCCTACATTCAACGTAAAATCAGAGTGAAATAGGAAGGACCAATGTTCTTTGACAGCGAGGTAGAGAACTAGGGAACATAGATTTGAGTTATGTAAGAAAGAACTGCAGATGCTGGATAAAATCGAAGGTAGACACAAAATGCTGGAGTAACTCAGCAGGACAGGCAGCATCTCTGCAGAGAAGGAATGGGCAATGTTTCAGGTCAGGACCCTTCTTCAGACTATAGATTTAAGTTAACTGTAGTAAAATTGACTTCATTCAACCAATATTCAGGATGGGGACTCACAACTGCCTTACAGCGCCAGAGATCCTGATCTTGGTTGCTGTCTGTGTGGAGTTCGCACGTTTTCCCTGTGACCACGTGGGTTTCCTCCGGTTTCCTCCCACATCCCAAAGACGTGCGAGTTTCAAGAGAGTATTGAAGAGAAAGTTAAATAAAGCTCTTCGGGCTAACGGAATCAAGGGATATAGGGCGAAAGCAGGAACGGGGTAGTAATTCTGGTTGATCGGCCGTGATCATGCTGGATGGCGGTGCTGGCTCGAAGGGCCGAATGGCCTACTCCAGCACCTATTTTCTATGTTTCTCTGTTTGTAGGTTACTTGCTCTGACTGTGTGGAGACTGGACGAGAAAGAGGGATAACATAGGACTAGTGTGAACGGGTGATCGCCGGTCGGCATGGGCTCGGTGGGCCGAAGGGCCTGTTACCGTGCAGTATTTTGAACACACCATTGCCCCTTTGTGTGCCTGCTCTATCCCCTGCTGGACAGATCCCGTGCACACGAAGAAGAAACTGCCAATCCCTTACCACCCATCATACAGGGTCATTCTCCAAATCAACGTCAGGCTAGAGGAACGAAGGTGGAAATCTAGAATGTTCTTTCTGCCCACCAACTCCTACATGCCAGTACCCAGCCACACTAGCACTTTATTTTACCGTAGATGTGGCTATTTGTTATTGTTGGTTAGCTGTGGTTTAATTTTCTAAACTAATTGACCTTTTAATTTTATCAAATAAGTGGATTTACGTACAGTAGCTTGATTTCTAATGAATTAGGTGTGATTAGATCCACAGCTCCATTTATTTGCGATTAACATTTTAAAAATGCATTTAGAATGTAATCACTTCTAATTGTCTTTTGATTCACATTTGCCCTTGCATTAAATGCTTGCACTTAACTTCTTACTAACTAAAGGTTAAAGGGAATCACTAGAGACGCAGGCCCAAGATGCTGCGCAGCCTCTTGGCTGCTCGCGTTCCTCGATGTCCTTGGGTTGTGATACCCCCGTTCTCTGTACGTGCTCCACAGCTGAGCCGGGAGTTACGTCTGCTTGCCCCCTCCGCTAGCACGAGGGCGGCAGAGTGGCGCAGCAGCAGAGTTGCTGCCTTACAGTGCCGGAGACCCAGGTTCAATCCTGACTATGTGGGAGCTGGCTTAATGGAGGATGTTTGTTCCCTCTGTGACCGCGTGGGTTTCCACAAGTGCACGTGCGCAAGTGATTAGGGAGCAGAATTAGGCCGCTCGGCCCATCGAGTCTACTCCGCCATTCAACCATATCTCTTCCCCTCCTAACTCCCATTCTCCCCATAACCCCTGACACCCGTACTAATCAAGAATCTATCGATCTCTGCCTTAAAAAATATCCACTGACTCGGCCTCCACAGCCCTCTGTGGCAATGAATTCCACAGATTCATTCTATCAACAAGTTCGCTGACACAACAGTGGTGGGTCTCATCAGTGACAACAATGAGTCGACGTACAGGATGGAGGTGGAGCTGCTTACAGAGAGGTGCAGATCTCACAATCTCATCCTCAACGTGGAAAAGACAAAGGAGATGGTGATCGAGTTTAGGAGGGCTGGAAAACATCATCACACACACCGCTGCATAGTGATGGTGCTGCTGTGGAGAGGGTCAGCAGTGCGAAGGTCCTGGGACTTCACCTGGCGGACGACCTGACCGCTACCACCAACACCACAGCAGTCATCAAAAGAGCACAGCAGCGGCTCCACCCTCTCCGGAGACTATGAAAAGCAGGTCTCCCTACCGTTCACCTAACGACCTTCTACGGGGGCACCATCGAGAGTATACCGACCTCCGGCATCACATCCTGGTTTGGGAGCTGCAAGGCTTATGAAGAAAAACATCTTAACAGGATGGTGAAGACAGCCAGTAGGATCATCGGTGCTCCACTCCCTTTCCTGTTGGAGATCTACCAGAAGCGTAGCATCCGTTCAGCCATCTCCATTATTAAGGACCCACATCACCCATCATCTTCTCCATTCTGCCATCTGGGAAGAGGCACAGGAGCATCAGCTGCAAAACCAGCAGGATGCTCCTCAGCTTCTTCCCACAGGCAATAAGGACTGGTCTAACGGACTGTGTCCCCTCCCCATACATCACACACCAAATCATCTAACCTCGCCCATACCTTGACAGCGAGGCACCTGTCAAAGCATGCTACTGTTCAGTCCGAATGTCTGTTTTTAAGTTCAAATTTTAGGCCTAATTTTAGATATGTTAATTTTAATTTTTTTAAGTTGTATGTATTTATTCTGTTTTTATTAACTGCACTGATGGGAACCAATTGAGAAACAATGTTTCGTTTCTTCTGTGTATGTAACTACTCAGTTAAATTGACATTAAAGTAAATACTGAATACTGAGATTCACCACTAAAGAAATTCCTTCTCATCTCCTTCCTAAAGGAACGTCCTTTTATTCTGGTGCTCCGGTTCCCTCCCACATTCCCAAGACGTGCAGGGTTGCAGGTTAATTCGCTTCTGCGAATTGTCCCCAGTCGTTAGACTTCAGAAACACGTCGCGGAAACGAGCCCTTCGGCCCACCGAGTCGGCGCCGACCAACGATCACCCCGTACACTAACACTATCCTCACGTGAGGCTGGTGGGCTGGCAGTTTACTCACTCACTGCTGGTGGGCTGGCAGTTGACTCACGGTTGGTGGGCAGGTAGTTGACTGACTCACAGCTGGTGGGCTGACAGTTCACTCACGGCTATTTCTTGAAATTCAAATACAATTTCATACCATTTCAAGCAGAGTGCAGGCCACTGAATTCAAATGCAATTCCATACCATTTCAAGCAGGGACAATTTACAATTGTTACGGAGGCCGATTAACCTACAAAACTTGTGTGTAGGATAGAACTAGTGTCGCTGGTCCACATGGACTCAGTGGGCCGAAGGGCCTATTTCCGCATTGTACCTCTAAACCAAACCAAACTACCCTTCCAGCCTCTATCCACTTGCTGCCCACTCGAACAGATTCCTCCAGCTTCCTTATTAATTTGGCAACTGCAAGTTCTGTGTACGCAGCTTATTATAATGATCATACGTTTGTTAGAGCAGGATATTTAAAAAAAGATAGTTCATTTAGGTTTAACAAGAGCTGCCCTAGCTTTAATTATTATGCAGCGAGAATTATCCCAATTATTCGTGATTATTCAAAATAAAATGTAAATATCTTTTAAATCATGCTTAATATATTCATTGTACGTGTACGTGTCGTTACAGGTCTGCGAGATTTAATTAATTAATGTTTCACAACAGGGACTCTGGTCAGGGGCAATGGCCAGGTGTGCGGATTATAGAGCAGTACAGCACAGGAATAGGCCCATAGTGTCTGTGCTGAGCATAATGCCACGATAAACGACTCTCACCTGCCTGCACATGAAATCATTCATTCTACACAAGCCAGCGCGAGGGCTTGTGTACAAAAACAGGGATGCAATGCTGAAAGCCCGGTCCCACTGTACGAGTTCATTCAATGCTGAAAGCCCGGTCCCACTGTACGAGTTTGCCCCGATTCGAACTCGGAGATTTACGGTAATGGCCGCTCGTCGGTACTCGGGGCTCTCGTGGACATTTTTCGACACGTTGAAAAGTCTTCACGAGTCTTCCCGAGCTTACCGCGTTTCCCGAGTACCAGACGTTAGCGTTACGAGCCGCTAAGAGAAGTCCCCGAGCTCCGACGTACCCGCTACGTTCATTCTCCGTGCTTACCACGAGTTTTGATTTTTTTTTTAAACTCGGGAGAGCTCTTGAATGAACTTGTACAGTGGGACAGGGTCATGAGGCTCTACAAGGCGCTGGTCAGGCCGCATTTGGAATATTGTGAGCAATTTTGGGCACCATATCTGAGGAAGGATGTGCCGGCTCTGGAGAGGGTCCAGAGGAGGTTTACAAGAATGATCCCAGGAACGAGTAGGTTGACCCATGCTGAGCGTTTGACGGCACTGGGCCTGTACTCGCTGGAGTTTAGAAGAATGGGGTGGGGAGGGGGACCTCGTTGAAACATACAGAATAGTGAAAGGCCTGGATAGAGTGGATGGGGAGAGGATGTTTCCACTAGTGGGAGAGTCTAGGACTAGAGGTCATAGCCTCAGAATTAAAGGACGTCCTTTTAGGGAGGAGGTGAGGAAGATTTTTATTTTGTCAGAGGGTAGTGAATCCTTGGAATTGTTTGCCACAGAAGGCTGTGGAGACGAAGTCAGTGAATATATTTAAGGCAGAGGTTGAGAGATTCTTGATTAATACAGGTGTCAGAGGTTATGGGGAGAAGGCAGGAGAATGGGGTTAGGAGGGAGAGAGATCAACCATGATTGAATGGCGGAGTAGACTTGATGGGCCAAAACGCTTAATTTTGTTCCTACATGATGTTATGATCCATATACCTCCATTCCCTGCATATTCACTTGCTTATCCAAAAAACTCTTAAACACCACTATCACTCCACCTCCAGTAACGTTGCCAAGTGCTTTCCATTCACCCACCATCCTCTGAGTAAAGTCTCAGTTGTTGTCACCCCCCATCAGTGTGCCAGAACGGGCTGCCTCTGCGGGTCCTGACCACATCCTTTCCTTCTCACCCCCTCGCCCTGTGCCCCAGATAATCCAGTCCTGCTTCGCCCCTCCACATTCCCACCTCCCCACTCTCCAAATCTTCCATAGCAGGGTGGCGCAGCGGTAGAGTTGCTTCGGGTCGAGACCCTTCTCTCAGACCCAGTCAGAAGAAGGGCCTTGCACCAAAGCGTCACCCATTCCTTCTCCCCAGAGATGCTGCCTATCCCGCTGAGCTACTGCAGCACCTAATGGTTTACTGTATGTCGTGTTGTTACTTGCGAGCGGAGCACCAAGGCAAATTCCTTGCATGTGAACATACTTGGCCAATAAACTTATTCATTCATTCATTCATTTTGTGTCTATCGTCGGTTTAAACCAGCATCTGGAGTTCCTTACCACATATGTTTTCCACATCCAGTTTGTCCTTTGAAGTGATGTGCAGACGTGAGCTCTCCTAGATATCGTAAGTGTGAGCTTTTCACCTTTCAATTGTTTAGTCTGGTGCTTCTGATGGCAGATCCCCCTCTGCTTCCTATCAATGGGGTGCTGGCACTCACACCTCTCTCCAGCTCGACCTCACTCGCCTAATCGGCATGTGTGCCAACAGCATCTAATTGGCATTGGCCTTCTGCAGGAGAGAAAAGGGCAGGTGGGTCAGGGAATAGGTTGGAGGCCAAAGGCAATGGATATTTCTAAGGCAGAGTTAGAGAGATTCATGATTAGTACCTGGACTAGATAAGGCCGGGATAATCCCAGGGTACAGGATACCGTGTATTAGGCCTGGATAGAGTGGATGTGGACAGCCTCAGAATAAAAGAACATACCTTTGGAAAGGAGATGAGGAGGAATTTATTCAGTCAGATGATGTTGAATGTGGAATTCGTTGCCACGGACAGCTGTGGAGGTCGTCAATGGTTATTTTTAAGGCAGAGATGGATAGATTATTGATTAGTACGGGTGTCAGGGGTTATGGGGCGAAGGCAGGAGAATGGGATGAGAGGGAGAGATAGAACAGCCATGATTGAATGGTGGCGTAGACTTGATGGGCCGATTGGCCCAATACTGCTCCTGTCGCTTGTGAACTGATGAAGAGGTTGCAAGAGGAATTGTAAAAGAGGAGATTGAGTCGGAGGGGGGTAGGAAGGGAACTGGGCCTCGACAGAGCAGACAGCGCTGAACTGTTAAGCTCAGGGCTGCCACAGTTGAACAAACAAGGATACCTATGTGGAAAGGGAGTGCAGATGCTCGAGTAACTCAGTAACACCAAAGATAGACACCTAGTGCTGGAGTAACTCAGCGGGTCAGGCTGCACCTCTGGAGAAAAAGGATGGGTGACCTTTTGGGTTGGAACCCTTCTTCTGACATAGTCAGGACACCTCATGACTGGAGAAGATTTTCGTGGAAAATCACGATTGCTTGAAAGGATTTGAAAACGAGTAAAATGTATCTGCTTTGATTTTAGACATATTTGATAGCCTAGAGCAAGAATTTTTCAAAAAATGGATTCATAAGAATTTATGCGGGGGAGAAAATCTGGTTGGGCGGCACGGTGGCGCAGCGGTAGAGTTGCTGCCTCACAGCGCCAGAGACCCGGGTTCAATCCTGACCACGGGTACTGTCTGGACGGAGTTTGTATTTTCTCCCCGTGACCTGCGTGGGTTTTCCTGGGGTGCTCCGGTTTCCTCCCACAGTCCAAAGACGCACAAGTGCGTAGGTTAATTGGCCTTTGCCTGTCCTAGTGTGAAGGATAGAATTAGTATTCGGGTGAGCCCTGGCCGGCGAGGACTCGGTGGGCCGAAGGCCCGGTGTCCATGCTGTATCTCCAAACTAAACTAATTTAAAAAAAAATACGTAGGCAGGAACTGCAGGCGCTGGTTTACACCATAAGATAGACACAAAATGCTGAAGTAGCTCAGCGGGTCAGGCAGCATCTGCGGAGAGAAGGAGTGGTGCGACGTTTCAAGTTGAGACCCTTCTTCGGACTGAGTCAGGGGAGAGGGAAACGAGAGATATGAAGAGGTACAAAGAACAAATGGATGAATGTTATGCGAAAGGACAAATGAAAGCCAGCAACGATGATCAAGGAAAGCTGGAGCCCACAATGGTCCAATGTTGGTTGCAGGGAAGGTTTTTTACATTTTTGTGCCATTAAAACAATGTATACATTGTTACATAACACCAGAGAAGCTCTTTCACCGCAGACGCGTTTGAGAAGCTGTTCAGAGCCCCTCTCTGTGCAGTTAGATGTCAGCTCGCTTTCAGTGGTGCATTGCCACTTGTCCCGCTGCTACGCTCCTTGTTTACGATACAATAGAACTTTATTTATCCCAGGAGAGAAATTGATCTGCCAACAGTCCTAAAAACACACAAGGTACATGAAACATGAAATTAAAGTGACGAGTGGAAAGGATTGGGGATGTGCAAAGATTGTGTGTGTGTGTGTGTGTGTGTGTGTGTGTGTGTGTGTGTGTGTGTGTGTGTGTGTGTGTGTGTGTGTGTGTGTGTGTGTGTGTGTGTGTGTGTGTGTGTGTGTGGTGTGGTGTGTGGAGGGGGGGGGGGGGTAGTCAGTCTATCCCTCGGCAGAAGGGGGAGGAGTTGTACAGTTTTGATAGCCTCAGGGAAGAAGGATCTCCTGTGGCGTTCTGTCCTGCATCTTGGTGGAACCAGCCACCTTATCCCTGCAATGTATCCTCTCTAATGCAACGCGCCCATCCACTCCTGCTTGATCCACTGTTACTGTCGATTGCCACTAGGTTGAGATCTACAGCTCATGAACCTGCCAGCACAAATCACGAGAGGTGGGGGAAATGTACAAACAGCACCCAAGGTTCAAATTCAACCCTGGCCCCTTGGAGCCGAGCGGCAGCATCGAGAGCTGCAGCCTCCACACATCTTACACGCATAACAACTCCTTTATGACATTTGACAAAAAAAAATATTATTCACGATATAAGATGCAACTGTGAGAGACTATGTACAAGGTTTTTTTTTTAGGATGAAGTCTTGTCAAAGGATTGAACTGAGAGCTAGTTGCCATGGCACCAGATGATGCTGCGCCTAGATTCTGTCAGACATTAAATGCAGGTGGAAGGTAGAAGGAGCAGGTGCCCTTTAGTTTAGTCCAGTTTAGAGATACAGCGCGGAAACAGGCCCTTCAGCCCACCGGGTCCGTGCCGACCCAGCGATCACCCCATACACTAGCACCTGTCCATCACAAGCTCCTCACTAACTTCCATCCAGTCCATCTTCGTAGGTCATCAGTGGCAGGAGCAGAATTAGGCCATTCGGCCCTTCTACTCTACTCCGCCATTCTATCATGGTTAGTCGGTCTCTCCCTCCTAACCCCATTCTCCTGCCTTGTCCCCATAACCCACGACATCCTTACTCATCAAGAAGTGCATTGCATCAGGAAGGCTAGAAGTATCCTAAAGGATGTCTGCCCCCCCCCCCGTTGGTGCACAAACACCCTCCCCGCAGCCCCTGCTTGTGACTGCGGACATCCAGAGCAGGCCATCCCACACACCGTGAATGACTGCCCACTCACGCTTTTCCCTGGAGGCATCAAAGCCACCCGCCCAGTACCTGATGCTGTCCTGGCCTGGATGTCCACCCTTGGCCTACAACTTTAAGGCTGTGCACGACACACGCAAGAAGAATCCCGGGAAGCACCATCCCGGGACCTGCACCATCCCGGGACCTAGCACCATCCCGGGACACTCCTTTTCTTCCGGACACTAGACACTTCTAGAGATAGTCCCGGGGATCCCGGGACACCACCAGCACCATCCCGGGACACTAGCACCAGGGCGGGACACTACCACGTCATCCCGGGACACTAGCACCATCCCGGGACACTAGCACCATCCCGGGACACTAGCACCATCCCGGGACACTAGCACCATCCCTGGACACTAGCACCATCCCGGGACACTAGCACCATCCCGGGACACTAGCACCATCCTGCACACTAGCAACAATTTTACCATTTCCTGAAGCCAATTAACCCACAAGCCTAGTTATGCCTTTGGAGTGTGGAAGGAAACCGGAGCTCCCGGAGACAAAAACCCTCGTGGTCACGGGGAGAACGTTCAAACGCCACACAGACTGCACCCGAGGTCAGGGTCGAGCCCGGCTCTCTGGCGATGAACCGCTCTACCGCAGCGCCACCCAAAAGTTGAAAGGGGTCGGGCACCTTCTCCGTTTACATACCTGCCAATTAAATCTTGTATGCTGGAGGAAAATTAAAGAACACAGTCTTTTCCAGTAAGATTAATGGCCTGATGTAAACCTTTAATCTCACTGAAGAATCGGAGAAACTCTTACCAATTAATGCAACTACTCCAGAGCTGTGGACAAGTCGATTTGCTTCTGCAGCCAGCAATTCTGCAGTTGATCTTCATCCCCCATTAAGTACAACCATAAGCTCCTAAAAACCAATGTGATTCGGAATGCCAGCCTTCCTTGCAATCTAGCACAATGGTACTGAGAAACCTTGATGATAAACCATTAAAGGGCCTGTCCCACTTTCACGACCTAATTCATGACCTTTTTTTACTCGTGGACATTTTTCATCATGTTGAAAAAAACGCCCCGACCTAATTGATGTCACGGTTACCTACGACCAGCATCACGACCTGCCTACGACCTCGTGACGACCATGCTGTGAGTACGAGTCAAGGGCAAACTCGGCAGAGGTCGAGAATTAGGTCGTGAAGGTGGGACAGGCCCTTATGTTAAGAAACATTTCAAGAGGGACATGGATAGGACAGGTTTAGAGGCAGGCAGGTGGCACTAGTGTAGACGGGGCATGTTGGTCGGCTTGGGCCAAAGAGCCTGTATCCACACTGTATGATGCTGCGACTCTGTGAAGCAACTGGATTCAATGGACTGAAAGCAGCCATCTTGGCCTTTAGTGCCGAGTTGATCACAGGATCGATAAGCACAAAGTGCTTGAGTAGCTGAAGAAGGGCTTCGGCCCGAAACGTTGCCCATTTCCTTCGCTCCATAGATGCTGCTGCACCCGCTGAGTTTCTCCAGCACTCTTCTCTACCTGCTGGAGTAGCTAAGCAGGTCAAGCAGCATCTCTGGAGAACATTGACAGCCGACGTTTCAGGTCGGGACCCTTCTTCAGACGAGGTGTTCCGGTCAGTGTCATTGTGATTTTTTTAGTGAATTGGATAAATATATCCAAGGGGTGGCACGGTGGCGTATCGGTAGAGTTACTGCCTCAGCGCTCCAGAGACCCGGGTCGATCCTGACTACGGGTGCTGTCCATAGGGAGTTTGTACATTCTCCCCGTGACCGGCGTGGGTTTTTCTCCGAGATGTTCGATTTCCTCCCACACTCCAAAGAGGGACGGGCATGTAGCTTACTTCACTTGGTACAAATGTAAGAATTGTCCCTGGCGTTTGTAGGGTAGCGTTAAAGTGCGGGGATCGCTGGTCGGCGCGGGTTCAGTGGGCCGAAGGGCCTGCTTCCGTGCAATATCTCTAAACTGGACTAAACTAAACTAAATGTATGGATACAGCGTGGAAACAGGCCCTTCGGCCCACCTAGTCCGTGCTGACCAGAGATCACCTTGTACACCAGTGAGGAAGAATTGGCAAACTCAAAGCAAATGGACCAGGAATGGGACTCAGGAGTTTCTCTGACAGGGAGTCAACATGGGTCAAATGGCCTCCTACTGGATTTAAACCATTCTATGATTATTTGATACACATGAATACTGCACAAATAACATCATACTTGGCACCAAATGCATTTTCTTAGATTCTGTGGAGAAGTGATTTTATATGTCTATAATCATGAACCTTGCACTGGGACCAAATTTAGTAGCTTCAGAAATAGCATTTAACACATCTTCTGTTGGGATTTCCACTTTGTATTAACCAAGTCTACCCACTGGTGTTCATTTATTTACATTGAGCCTATTTCACGGCAATGATGGTTGGCCACATAGATGTGTCTGGGAACTTAATTGTTCCCTGCGTTTATTGTTGTACGGGTCAAAGTTCATTGTAAATAGACATGTAATGGTGGAGTAACTCAGCGGGGACAGGCAGCATCTCTGGAGGGAAGGAATGGGTGACGTTTCGGGTCGTGACCCTTCTTCAGACCGGCGAGACTCAGGGGAGAGGGAGGCACAGAGATATGGATGGGTAAGGTGCGAAAACGAGACATCAAAGGGGGCGAAGTTTCGATGAAAATGCAGAATAGATGATTGCTAGCTAGGGGAAGGTGACAACGGGGCACACAAAGATAAAACTTAATCAGGAGGACAGGCAGTCTGGTTGGAGAACTGGGATGGGGAATGGATGGAGGGAGAGGTTCCCGGTGTTGGGGGAGTCCAGAACCAGGGGCCACAGTTTAAGAATAAGGACATTTAGAACAGAGATGAGACTTTTTCATACAGAGAGTGGTGAGTCTGTGGAATTCTCTGCCTCGGAGGGCGGTGGAGGCCGGTTCTCTGGATACTTTCAAGAGAGAGCTAGATAGGGCTCTTAAAGATAGCGGAGTCAGTGGATATGGGGAGATGGGAGGAACGGGGTACTGATTGTGGATGATCAGCCATGATCACATTGAATGGCGGTGCTGGCTCGAAGGGCCGAGTGGCCTACTCCTGCACCTATTGTCTATTGAGAGGGAAAGCAAGGGTTACTTGAAGTTAGAGATTCTGTTTATTGTGGATGCCCGTCACTCTGCTCAGCAACCAACAGCTTCACCACAAAGCCCGAGACGGGAGCAAATAGTTTGCCGTCAGTGCGCCGATTGGTAGCACATTTGCCTCAGAAGCATAAAGTTGTAGTTTCGAATCCCACTTGAGCCCTGAACTACCCAGTCTGAAGAAGGGTCTCAACCCCAAAACGTCACCCATTCCTTCTCTCCAGAGTTGCTGCCTGTCCCCGCTGAGTCACTCCAGCATTTTGTGTCTGTCTTCTTTGAGGGAGGTTGCAATTCAACATTGGCTTGCACTATTATGGTCTGTTTTAACTAGCAATAATTGATAATTTGCTGCATATTTATTTACTTATTTAATGTATTGTTGCATTTCAACGCCAACCAGTTAAGAATGTCATTGTCGTTTGACAATCACACACTCTTGCCTCCTGACTCTTGAGGCATTGAAAAACGGAAAAAGATTTATTATGAAGCTCAGCGGGTGAGGCAGCATCTATGGAGCGAAGGAATAGGTGACATTTCGGGTCTCGTTTCGGGTCACCCATTCCTTCGCTCCATAGATGCTGCCTCACCCGCTGAGTTTCTCCAGCATTTTTGTCTACCTTCGATTTTTCCAGCATCTGCAGTTCCCTCTTAAAGATACAGCACGGAGACAAGCACTTCGGCCTACCGAGTCCGTGCCAACCAGCGATCGCCCCGTACTCCAGTTCCATCCTACACACACTAGGGACAATTTACAGAAGCCAATTAACCTACCAACCTGTACATTTGTGTTCATTTGTGGGACTTCTTTCATGGACGATCAGCCATGATCACATTGAATGGCGGTGCTGGCTCGAAGGGCCGGATGGCCTCTCCTCCTGCACCTATTGTCTATTGTCCTGAAGCACACTGTAGTTGGTAAAGTAGTTCTGGAAGTAGTTATTATTCTCAGAGAAGGCATCAGGCTATTTGCGCTTCCCAAAACAACACGGGATCATCTAGTTTATTGATGTTGATTAAGAATAAAAATGGGGTCAAGGCCCTTCTTCGTGTGCTTCATCTTAGTGGATGAGATAGAGTTTAACGCTTCAGTAGACAGAGTTACTTTGACAGTGCAGGCTCCCGATTGTGGCGGGTTGGAACTTGCTGGCTACAATTTGATTTTAGGGTGTTGGATTTTGGGGGCACAGCACGGAAACAGGCCCTTCGGCCCATCCAGCCCGTGCCGACCATCGATCACCCTGCGCACTAACTTTATTGTCACGTGAGGTCACAAGGAATCGGAGTAGAACTAGGCCATTCGGCCCATCGAGTCTACTCCGCCATTCAATCATGGCTGATCTATCTCTCCCTCCAAACCCCATTCTGGCTTTAATGTTCGTTCTCTATGCGACCGCGTGGGTTTCCATACGTTCATGTTCACAAGCGATAGGAGCAGAATTAGGCCGTTCGGCCCATCGAGTCTATTCTGCCATTCAACCATACCTCTCCCCCTCAACCCAATTGTCCTGCCTTCTCCCCATAACCCGCACTAATCAAGCATCTGTCTATCTCTGCCCTAAAAATACCCACTGCCGTCTGTGGCAAAGAATTCCACAGATTCACCGCCCTCTGACCAAAGGAATTTCGCCTCATCTCCTTTCTAAAAGAACGTCACAAGTCACAGTGAAATTCTTTGCTAGCATACCCAAGGTAGGCAAATAGTCGCCATGTACGGCACTGACAAAGTTCCGCGCCTGGACCCCTTTTGTTCTCACCCCCCCCCCCCCCCCCCCCCATGGCGGTCCCCCCACGCCGGGTCCTCCTTTGTTCCTACCCTTGGCAGCGGCGTTCACACTCCCACGCGGTCCGTCCTCATCGGTCAGCCGCCGCGCCGAACTGTGCACCATCACGCGCACTATACCACTAAACTACACACACCGGGGACAATTTCACAATTTTTACCAAAGCCAATTGACCGACAAACCTGTATGTGGGAAGAAACCGGAGCAACCGGAGAAACCCCACGCAGTCACAGCGAGAACGAACAAAATCCTCACAGACAGCACCCATAATCAGGATCGAAACCCGGGTGTCTGGCAGTCTGGAGTAGCACGATAGCGGCATTTTAAGAGGCTTTTGGATATGCAGTGAATGGAGGGGTTATAGATAAGGTGTAGGCATAAGAGGTTAGTTTAACCAGGCATCACATTCAGCAGGGTGGCGCAGCGGTAGTGTTACTGCCTTACAGCGCCAGAGACCCGGGTTCGATCCCGACTACGGGTGCTGTCTGTGCGGAGTATGCAGGTTATCCCCGTGACCTGCGTGGGTTTACTCCGATATGTTTGCTTTCTTCCCACACCCCAAAGGCGTAGAGTTTTGTAGGTTAATTGGCTTGGTAAAAATGTTTTTTTTAAATGTCCCGTGTGTGTGTGTGTGTGTGTGTGTGTGTGTGTGTGTGTGTGTGTGTGTGTGTGTGTGTGTGTGTGTGTGTGTGTGTGTGCGTGTGCGTGTGTGTGGGATAGTGACAATGTGCGTGGATCGCTGGCCGGTGGGAGCTCGGTGGGGTTGAATTATGGGGCAAAGGGCTTTCCTGTGCTGCACGCCCTGTGTTATGTATTTTAAACATTAATAATGAGTGAGAAAGGGAGGAGAGGAAAGCTTAGCCGTCGACTGCCGTACCTTTCCCACTCTCCATGTCTGCATGCACGAGTGTACAAACCTGCCCGGCTGCTGAAATACAATGATTCCTCTACATTAAAGCTTTTCTTGATTTGTAGTTCAGAGTTATTTATATCAGTTATATTAATGGTGTTTTATTTCTCATTTGTTAGAGACGGGGAACAGCACATTAATACCCAGCCTCTATTTACAATTAGACCTCTTGTCCTAGATTTCACAAAAAAAGCATGGAAACAGAAAACAAGCAGACAAAAGGGCTTGTGCCGAGACTAAGGACTGTGGTGAGCACAACACGTTTCTGCAGTAATATGGGTCATACCTGGTGCAGTGGTCAGATGAGACTATTCCACATCAAGGTACAGTGAGTACTGAGGTGGCGGGACTAGCAATAGATCACACGTTCCACTTAAAGAACAATGTTCCATACAATATTTCTCAAGGGCTGGTAGGGCTTTGAGAAGACTCTGGTTGCTGCCTGTACGGAGTTTGTACATTCTCCCTGCGACCGCACGGGTTTCCTCTGGGTGCTCCCGTTACTTACTTTAGTTTAATTTACTTTAGAGGTACAGCACGGAGACAAGCACTTCCGCCCACCGAGTCCGTGCCGACCAGCGATCGCCCCGTACACCAGCTCTTAGAATAAAGGGGAGGTCATTTAAGACTGAGGCGAGGGAAAAAAAAAAAAAAATTTCACCCAGAGAGTTGTGAATTTATGGAATTCCCTGCCACAGAGTTCAGTGGAGGCCAAGTCACTGGATGGATTTAAGAGAGAGTTAGATAGAGCACCATGGGCTAGTGGCGTCAAGGGATATGGGGAGAAGGCAGGCACGGGTTATTGATTGGGGACGATCAGCTATGAGCACAATGAATGGCGGTGCTGGCTCGAAGGGCCGAATGGCCTCCTCCTGCACCTATTTTCTATGATTCTATGCACCTAGCTTACCGAAGCCAATTAACCTACAAACCTGTATGCCTTTGGAACGTGGGTGGAAACTAGAGCACCCCGGAGAAATCCCACGCAGGTCACGGGGAGAACGTACAAACTCCGTAGAGACAAGCACCCATAGTCAGGATCGAACCCGTGTCTCTGGCGCTGTAAGGCAGGAGCTCTAGCTCTGCGCCACCTGGAATTGTCTGCTGATGCTTGTCTTTACGGGCAAGAAGAGATCACTTCATAGCGGGATTATTGGCCCTGTAACTGTATTTCCCTAAAGTGACGATGCCTTCAATAGAATGAGTGAATGGGTAGAACTGCAGAGAGCAAAGTGCTCTAGGATCGTTGGTAGAGAGAGGCAGTCAATTGTCAGCCCCTTGCATCACGGCCCATTTAATCCATTCATTAAATTTAGACAAAACATAAATAAGCATTTCGCTGAACAAAAGCTTAAATTTTACATAAAGCTAATTAGATTTCCGGAATGTGTTGCTGACTCCTGGTCAAATCTTGAAGTAGTTTGTTATTCATGATGTTGTTTAAAACAACACTGGATAATTGGAGACCAGTTTCTGCTTGAATGGAGATTCTAAGTTTAACCTGTTGCACCGGATCAAGAAGTAGGTGACCGAGTTTTAGACCCGAGACTTTACTTTGGACTTTAGAGATAGAGCGCGGAAACGGGCCCTTCGGCCCACCGAGTCCGTGCCGACCAGCGATCCCCCCGCACGCTTGCTCTATCCTACGCAGAAGGGACCATTTACAATTTTTACCGAAGATAATTAACCTACAAACCTGTACGTCTTTGGAGTGTGGGAGGAAAGCGGAGCAACCGGTGAAAGCGCATGTGGTCACGGGGAGAACGTCAGTCAGGATTGAACCCGGCCCTCTGGCGCTGTAAAGCCCCCGTCCCACTGTCACGACCTAATTGGCGACCACTGCCGAGTTTGCCCTCGACTCATACTCGCAGCATGGTCGTCACGAGGTCGTGGGAGGTCGTAGGCCACTCTTCCTCATGCTCGTCTGTGGTCTCCACGTACTCGTGGCCTCAAGTAGGTCGCGGCGTTTCTTCCAGCCTGATAAAAAAATGTCCACGAGTAAATAAAGGTCGGCATGGAAACAATTGATATTTTTTCCTCGTAGGCAGGTCGTGACGGTTGTTGTAGGGAGTCGTGGGTAGTCGTAGGTCGGCAACTGGCCAGAGAAAAAAAATGCAAACATGACATCATTTTATCATGTGATCATTTTCACTCGTAGCTAGTCGTAGTTGGTCTTAGGTGTGGGAGACTGAGGTCGAGAGGGGTCATAGGAGGTCGTAGACATAGTCGTAGGGGGTCGTGGGAGATCGTAGACATAGTCGTGGGAGGTCTTTTACTTCGGCCAATCAAAAGGACCTTGACATTTTTTTCTACTCATCCAGGGTCTTCTAAACTCGTGGATTAGGTTGTCCAAATGGGACAGGCCCCTTAAGGCAGCAACTCTACCTCTACCGCCCACTAATCCTAGTGTTTACAGATGCCTTAACTTGGAGCACTTGGAATGGGCTGCGATTACCCCTTATCCTTAACCTGTGACCCCTGGTTCTGGACTCCCCCAACATCGGGAACATTTTCCTGCATCTAGCCTGTCCAATCCTTTAAGAATTTTATATATTTCTATAAGATCTCTTCTCATCCTTCCAAATTCCAGTGAATACAAGCCCAATCGACCCATTCTTTCATCATATGTCAGTCCCGCCATCCCGGGAATTAACCTGGTGAACCTACACTGCACTCCACCAATAGCAAGAATGTCCTTCCTCACATTAGGAGACCAAAATTGCACCCAATACTCCAGGTGTGGTCTCACCAGGGCCCTGCACAACGGCAGTAGGACCTACTTGCTCCTAAACTCAAATCCTCTCGGCTTTCTTCACAGCCTGCTGTACCTGCATGCTTACTTTCAGTGACAGCAGAAAGGGTAGAGGATATAATGTGCAATGTGGATATACCAGAGATATTAGCTGAATACACGATCTGCATTAGAACACAAAAAATACTGAATTAATGGGAAAAGAATTATTTAATAAGAATTAGTAAAAGAGACATTTGATATTTCAAAATGAAATGTACTTCTACACAGTCTGAAGAAGGGACCTGACCCAAAATGTCCAGAGATGCTGCCTGACCCACTGAGTTACTCCAGCACTTTGTGTCTATCTTCGGTGTAAACCAACATTTGCGGTTCCTTCCTACACCTCTCCATTTTCCTTGAATTGGGAAGGTTTTGAGGGATATGGGCCAAACGGGGGATAATGGGACGCGCTGAGGTGAGGTATCCTGGCTGGCATGGACGAGTTGGGCTGTTGGGCCTGTATGCGTGCTGTAGAACTCTATGACTCTGGAGGAGATATCAAACACTACCTCTGAGAGAAAGTGACACCAGGTCTGCTTGTTTGACTTCAGTAATAGCGAACAATGTAGGACTTGCATTCTGCATTCGATGATATGATTAGGCAGAGTCAGCATGGATTTATAAGGAGGAAATCAAGTTTGATAAATTGGTTTGTGAGAAATTATAATGAGAGGAGCGGGTAAGTGCGCATCAGTGACTGCAAGTGTAGTTGGATTTTCTGAGAGCTTTTCAAACATGTCGCAAGAGGGGACAGGTGAGGGTCATTGGAGTTAACAGCAAAGATTGTGGATTGATTAATGGAAGATGGAGAATAACGATAAAAAACTTAATTTTTATGATGACTGATTATGGCCGGTGTCACAGGCACAGCCAGTTCAAAGGGAAATGGAAAGCATCAGCTCCGTGCACGGAGGCTGCAAGATGATTGTGAGTTCAATGAGTGAGCAATCAGGTGATATATGCAGGATAATAAGGTAAATTGAGAGCATGCAATTAGGTGGAAAAACAGTTCAATTAAGAAACCAGCGAAAATAGCAGAATTTGTTCTAAATGCTAAGCCTTCCTGGGAAGGCCTTTCCTCAGAAGGCTATTTAGGAAGTTCGGCATGTCCCCACCAACTCCTACAGATGCCCAGAGAACCCATTTTATCGGGCTGCATCACAGCTTGGTTCGGGATCAGCAACCCACAGACCATCACGCACACCAACCTCCCTTCCACTGGCTCCATCTACACCTCACGCTGCCTCGGCAAGGCCAGCAGCATCATCAAGGACGAGTCGCACCCCGGCCACTCCCTCTTCTCCCCTCTCCCATCGGGCAAGAGGCACAGAAGTGTGAAAGGGCACACCTCCAGATTCAGGTGCAGTTTCTTCCCAGCTGTTATCGGGCAGCTGAATCATCCTACCACAATTAGGGGAGAAGGTTATTGATTGCGGACGATCAGCCATGATCACAATGAATGGTGGTGCTCGCTCGAAGGGCCGAAAGGCCTCCTCCGGCACCTATTTTCTATTTTTCTACGTTTCTATAATTAAAGAGCGGTCCTGAACTACCATCTACCTCATTGGTGACACTCGGACTATCTTTGATCGGACTGTACTGGCTTTACCATGCCCTAAACATAATTCCCTTATCATGTACAGTATCTATACACTGTAAATGGCTCAAATGTAATCATGTACTGTCTTTCCTGCTGACTGGTTAGCCCGCGACAAAAGCTTGTCACAGTGCCTCGGTACATGTGACAATAAACAAAACTAAATTAAGCTAAACCAAACTATACTAAACTAAACACGGGAGATGTTACTGTGATGAGGATATCTTTGCAAGCAATGTCACATTTTAGTGCAGGAGCAATTCATTTTTATTCTGTGGCACTCACAATATAAGTCCCAATGCAATTCATCAGGGGCCTTGGTAAAGCCTCACCAGTTATACCGTGTTCATCCATCCAGTGCAGCGCAGTGTTCGCAAGGTTAATCCCCGGGATGGCGGGACTGTCATATGAGGAAAGACTGGAAAGACTGGGCTTGTATTCACTGGAATTTAGAAGGATGGGAGGGGATCTTCTAGAAAACATATCATAATTATAAAAGGACTGGACAAGCTAGATGCAGGAAAAATGTTCCCAATGTTGGGGGAGTCCAGAACAAGGTGGACCACAGTCTATGAATAAAGGGGTAGGCTATTTAAAACTGAGATGAGAGAAAACTTTTTCACCCAGAGAGTTGTGAATTTGTGGAATTCTCTGCCACAGAAGGCAGTGGAGGCCGATTCACTGGATGAATTTAAAGAGAGAGTTAGATAGAGCTGTAGGGGCTAGAGGAATCACGGGATATGGGGAGAAGGCAGGCACGGGTTACTGATTGGGGATGATCAGCCATGATCACAATGAATGGCGGTGCAGGCTCGGAGGGCCAAATGGCCTCCTCCTGCAACTATTTTCTAACAGTCATTCAGCAATACAGAAAGAAACAGGCCCTTTGGCCCAACTCCACCAAGCTGAGGATGAGGAAGTTGGGGCAATATTATTCTTCACCCATCTCTTCTCTTGGGGACAAGGTGGCGCAGCGGTAGAGTTCCTTCCCCACAGTGCCAGAGACCCGGGTTCAAATCTGACTATGGACGCTGTCTGTACGGAGTTGGCACGTTCTCCCCGTGACCTGCCTGGCTTTTCGCTGAGACCTCCCAACAGGTTAGTACGTTAACTGGCTTGGTGTAAATGTAAAATTGTTCCAAGTGTGTGTAGGATAGTGTTGATATGCGGGAATCGCCGGTCGGCATGGACTCAGTGGGCCGAAGGGCTTGTTTCCGCTCTGTATCTAAAGTCTAAAGTAAGAAGCTAGTGGATGGATGAACATGTACATGAACTCTAACCAAAGTAAACGAGACTAGACCAGGGAGTCTAGAAATAAGAGTCATTTATCTCATACAAGGTGGTTGAGATTTTGGCTAAAAATAAAGTGATCCGTAACTGTAGAATTCGCTACTATAAGACAGGTCAATTGCTGAGTTTGTAGAAGACAAACCTGAGCAGATTTATGGACATTGAGAGAACTGTGTGTGGAACGATAGACTTAGGTTAGCAGTCAGGATCTTATTCAACGATAAATAAGGTTTAGTGACTTTGTTTTTTTTTAGTTAAGAGATACAGCGCGAAAAATAGTACCAACGCCCACTAGCCTACAGACCTGCATGTCTTTAGCGTGCGAGGGGAAAGTGGAGCACCCAGGAAAAAAACCCACGCATGTCATGGGGAGAACATGCAAACTCCGTACAGACAGCACCTGTAGTCAGGATCAAACCCGGGTCTCTGGCGCTGCAAGGCGGCAACTCTACCGCTGCGCCACCGTGTTACCACAACGGGTACACAGGGGTGAGTTGCTTACTCTCAGTGAGATATTGATATTCTAATGAAATGTGCAGGTAGAGAAATAAGTTCTGCTAAGATTACGTTCAACCAAGATTTAGTAATTAGAACATTACCATGAAATAGAATTGATCATGAGTTAAAGGGATATCGGTTGGAATTCTACAACTAATGAAATTGCTATTGAGGGAGTGCAATGTAGGTTCACCTGGTCTTATCCATAAGAAATAGATCGGGTAAACACTCAGAGTCTCTATATCTTGGAGCACAGGAGGATGAGGGGTGATCTGATGAAGGTGTACAAAATCATGAGAGGAATAGATCGGGTAGATGCATAGAGTTTCTTGCCCAGAGTAAGGGGATTTGAGAACCAAAGGAAATGGGTTCAAGGTGAGGGGGGAAAGTTTAATAGGAACCTGCGGTGTCACTTTTTTTTTTACACAAAGGGGGGTGGATGTATGGAACGAGCTGCCAGAGGAGGTAGTTGAGGCAGATAGTATTGGAACAATGAAGAAACATTTAGACATGTACATGGATCAGACAGGTTTAGAGGGATAGGGGCCAAATGCAGGCAAGTGGGTCTAGTGTAGACGGGACATGTTGGTCGACGTGGGCAAGTTGGGCCGAAGGACCTGTTTCCACGCTGTAGGCTCTATGAAACATTTAGATTACATAGAGAGTTAGATTTAGCTCTTAGGGGCTAACGGAATCAAGGGATATGGGGGAAAACGCAGGAACTGGGCACTGATTTTGGATGATCATATTGAATGGCGGTGCTGGCTCGAAGGGCCGAATGGCCTACTCCTGCACTTATTTTCTATGTTTCTTTGCATTTACAGTATTAGTGAATAGAATAGATGTGATCAATTGAAGATAAATAACGTGCTAATGAAGGAAATAGGTTTGGTCCATTGGAATTCTGCAAAGGGTTACTGAAGGGAATAATTTAGCCCATTCAATTCTGGGCTGTTAATAAATGGTAAGGACTTGCTTCATCGGAATTATGGGCAGTGCTACTGAGGAGACTAGGTTTGCGAGGTGTTAGTGATCGGAGTGAGAATTGATCCGTGGAATTCTGAATTCCACTTGCAAATAAAAATCAATTTGATTGTTGGAATTAATCTTAGCTTGGCATTAAATTACCTTGGGATTGTACATGGAAGTGAGCGGGAATTATCAATAACTCATTCGAATTTTGTCAACCACAGGTGTATGACATTGTCACGCATAACGAGTTTTATTTTGTCCCTTTCTACGTCATTAATTGGCATGAAATGAAATAGCAGCCGCATTATTTGGTGTGCAGTGTTAGCATACATTAAACAGTGGCGAAAGACTGAAGGAAGACATTGATGCATTCAATGCTGGGCATATCCCCGGGTAAGATATTGAGATGAACAGGTGACCTGTTGAAAATCAGTGCACCACTTTCAATTATTTCAACATTTTCAAAGTCTTTTCACTCTCAGCGGGCTGCGTGTAATCAAACAAAATCCAATTGAAACCCACTTTTGCTTTGCAGAACACGACATGATTTACATATTTATGTTCGCGCTGAAATTGGCTCCATTTTAATGAAGAGTTTGGTGCTTCAGCCCCATGGCTGATGTAGGTGCCTCTCTCACGGTGAAGAGTCGGACACTATTCCATCTTGGATGCCCTCTAATGTATCCCCGTTCAGGGGGGGTTATACCTGCGAGGACGACGTATAGCTCGCCGTTGGCTTCTGTCGTCGTCCAACCATGTTGACAGAATTGGTCGCCCGACGTGTCACGGAGTGCGTCGTGTCATCATTTCCGGGGATCGCCACGAGGAGGCTTCTGCCATGATCCCCCCCCCCCCCCGTGAGGTTGAAGAGCTGAGTTTAGTTTAGGCAGGAACGGGGTACTGATTGTGGATGATCAGCCATGATCACATTGAATGGCGGTGCTGGCTCGAAGGGCCGAATGGCCTACTCCTGCAGGGGAGAGACAAGACTTTCCCTTCGATCACAGGGAGGAGGAGATTCGCTGCGATGGACGTCTGTGTGAATTGAGTTGGTTGTGTGTCTTGTTGTTGTACGGCTGAAGAAACCAAAGTTCCTAACGGATAAATAAAGTTCATTGAAATTGAAATTGTCTATTGTCTATTTATTGTCACTTGTACCGAGGTACATTGAAAAGCTCTTAGTTTAGCTTGGTTTAGTTTAGAGATACAGAGCGGAATCAGGCCCTTTGGCCCACCAGGTCCACACCGACCAGCGATCCCCGCACTTTAATACTACCGTACACACACTAGGGTCAATTTTTAACATTTTTTATACAATTAGACCCAGCCAATTAACCTGCAAACCTGTACGTCTTTGGAGTGTGGGAGGAAACAGAGGATCTCGAGGAAAACCCACACAGGTCACGGGGAGAACGCACAGTACAAACTCCGTACAGACAGCGCCCGTAGTCAGGATTGAACCCTGTCTCTGGCGCTGAAAGGCAGCAACTCTACCACTGCACCACTGAGCCACCTCTTGATGTGTGCTAACAAATCAGCGGAAATACAATACAGGATTACAATCGAGCCACACGAGCCACACCCCGGCCACTGCCTCTTCACCCTCTCCCATCGGGCAAATGGAAGAGAAGTGTGAAAACGCACACCTCCAGATTTAAGGACAGTTTCTTCCCAGCTGTTATCAGACAACTGAACTACTACCTACTACCAACTAGAGAGCAGTCCCGAGCTACTATCCACGTCATTGCTGACCCTTCGACAGATGCATGATAAAGCGAATGAAGTGAACGTTTCTTGCAAGATAAAGTCCAGTAAAGTCTGATCAAAGACAGTCCAAGGGTCAGCAATGACGTGGATAGTAGCTCGGGACTGCTCTCTAGTTGGTAGTAGGATAGTTCAGTTGTCTGATAACAGCTGGGAAGAAAAACTGTCCTTAAATCTGGAGGTGTGCGTTTTCACACTTCTCTTCCATTTGCCCGATAGGAGAGGGTGAAGAGGCAGTGGCCGGGGTGTGACTCGTCCTTGATAAGAGCCATCCAACAGCGTCTGCCTATAGACGTCAGAGACACAGCGCCGAAACAGGCCCTTCGGCCCACTGAGTGCATGCCAACCAGTGATCACCCCATACACCGACACTATCCTACATACTCAGAACTATTTACAATTTTACCAAAGCCAATTAACCTACCTGGCTTGGTATAAATGTATAAATGTTTCTGGAGTGTGGGAGGAAACCGGAGCACCTGGAGAAAACCTAGGAGGTCACAGGGAGAACGTTCAAACTCCGTACAGACAGCACCCGTAGTGAGGATCGAACCAGGGTCTCTGGTGCTGTGAGATAGCAACTCTGCCGCTGCGCCACCCTTCTCTGAAATGGCATCAGTTCCTACGAAGCCTTGCGGGGGGCTGATGCCGGGAAGATCACGTCCTGGATTGTCACTATATTGTCATGTTTAACGACGGAGGTAATTTGTATGGGAAGGAGATGTGCAGGATGTTCCCGATTGGAACGTTGGGATGAGAGATAGATAAGGGAGCAGGATGGGAAGGGTAGGGCTGTGAGAAGTTTAGTTCCAGTATGGAGATACAGCACGGGAACAGGCCATTTGGCCCATCGATCACTCGTTCACTCTAGTTCCCACTTCCTCATCCAGTCCTTGTGGAGACCACACACTGGAGGCCAATTGACCTGCAACCCTGCACGTCTTTTGGGTCTTTTGGGTTGCAAGAGGAAACCGGAGCACCCGGAGAACACCGACGCGGTCACAGGGAGAACGTGCAGACACCGCACAGACAGCGTCCGAGTTCAGGTTGGAACCTGGGCCTCTGGCGCTGAGAGGCGGCAGTTTGAAGGATGCCAAGTCACTTGAAGCAGCGGCGGGACTTGAGCGAGAACGGCGGGAGGGGTAGGAGCGGTAAGGAGAGAGGAACGGCTGGGTTCGGGGATGTGGGAGAAATCAAGGCAGCCGTGACAGTGAGCAGAGGAGCCAATAAATGACTTAAAGAACAACCCAATGTCAATAATGGGGAAGAAACAGGGAAATAGTAGTGCGAGAATGGAATCTATGGCGAGAGGCAAATCTTTCGTATCTTCTCTCTCTGTGCCCGTTTTTGATGCGCTCAGTTATGAAGGGCCTTCAGGCAAAACATTATTGCTGAGCATATTAATTTGTGTAACATGATCCGTTCAGAGATGTGACAAGCACAGGCGATATGAGCACCAGGCTTGTGAGAGCAACAATGATGGAATCACTACCCACAATGTCTATTGCACTGAAGCAGGTCAATCTCTTAAAGATGCAGCCCAGACCATCACACAAACCAACCTCCCTTCCATTGACTCCATCGACACTTCACGCAGCCTCGGCAAGGCCAGCAGCATCATCAAGGACCAGGCCCACCCCGGTCACTCCCTCTTCTCCCCTCTGTCAGACAAGGGGTACAGAAGTGTGAAAAGGCACACCTCCAGATTCAGGGGCAGTTGTTCTTAGGCAATTGAACCATGCTATCAACAACTTGAGAGTGGTCCTAAGCTTCCATCTACCTCATTGGAGACAGTCAAACTATCTTTAATTGGATTTTACTGGACTTTATCTTGCACTAAACATTTTACCCTTTATTTACATCTGTGCACTGCGAAGGGCTTGATTTTAATCTAGTATAGTCTTTCCACTGACTGGATAGCACGCGACAAAAAGCTTTTCACTGTGCCTTGTTATACGTGACAAAATAAACTGAACTAAATTAAACTAAAGAGCTAGACAAAAATGCTGGAGGATCTCAGCATACCTTCGTTTTTTCCAGCATCTGCAGTTCTTACATAAACTAGCCACACCTGGAGTATTGTGTGCAGTTTTGCTCTCCAAATTTGAGGAAGGACATTCTTGCTATTGAGGGAGTGCAGCGTAGGTTTACAAGGTTAATTCCCGGGATGGCGGGACTGTCATATGCTGAGAGAATGGAGCGGCTGGGCTTGTACACTCTGGAGTTTAGAAGGATGAGAGGGGATCTCATTGATATAAAATTATTAAGGGTTTAGACACGCTCGAGGCAGTAGACTGGGATTCTATTCCTTAGAGCGCAGGAGGATGAGGGGTGATCTTATTGAGGTGTACAAAATCATGAGGGGAATAGATCAAGTAGATGCCCAGAGGAGGGTAATTGAGAACAAGACAACATCGGTTTTAGGCGAGGGGGAGGAAAGATTTCCGAGGGGAAATCTTTTGCACACAAAGAGGTGGTGGGTGTTTGGAACAAGCTGCCGGAGGAGGTAGTTGTCGCCAGAATCCTATGTTTCCGCTTTAACCAGTTCACTGACAAGTTTTATCTTTCATTATTGGCCATGACCCGTGGGATGGCACTGAACGGGTTAATGACTCCCCGGTATCCAAGACCATACAAAGCCACCATGTTTTATCACCAAGCGTCAAGTAACATCCAGAAACGAGAGAGCAGAGGTTCAGAGGTTCAGAAGTGCAGGTTAATTGGTTAAATTTGTCCCTACTGTGTAGGATAGTGCTAGTGTATGGGGTGATCGCTGGTCGGCTTGGACAACGAGGGCCGAAGGGCCTGTTTTCATGCTGTTTCTCTAAAATGTAACGTCTGGAGTAAAGACAATAGGATATTTCCCTCATCACACTTACTCAGTTCCTGTTGGACTGTCCCATCATCAATGATTCATAAGTTCTAGGAGCAGAATTAGGCCATTCGGCCCGTCGAGTCTACTCTGTCATTCAATCTTGGCTGATCTACCTCTCCCTCTCAACCCCATCCTCCTGCCTTGTCCCCATAACCCCTGACACCCCTGCTAATCAAGAATCTATCTATCTCTGACCTAAAAATATCCATCGACTTGACCTCCACAGCCGTCTGATCCCTGACACCCGTACTCCCAATCTGCGGAGCGTGATGGCAGCAAACGACTCCTCCAGCTCTGGTGGTGTTAACCTTAATTAATATCCTCCTGGCGTGCTGCTGCACGGTGCTCCCGAGACTGATCAATAGAACTGAAATAATATTGCAGTTAAAATAGCATCAATCATCTCAGTCATGATTTGCCTTGCAAGGAAGCATCCCCATGCATAGCGTAGATTTGCCCTTCACACAGCTGGAGATGAATCCATCCTGTCAAGCAGATTGCTACGGATTTCTTCATTTCAGATGACGCCTGGGGAAAACTTTCTTTGACTTCTCTGCTATTTCTCGGCTATTTCTCTGCATCTTGCTGGGCTGAACGGCCTTTCTGAGCCACGTCCCTTTTCGCAATCAGCTCCAGGTCACAGACGCTCTCACTATTGGTAGAGCCCAAGTCCAGCGGTCACAGCCTCAGAATTAAAGGACGTTCCTTTATGAAGGAGACGAGGAGGAATTTCTTTAGTCAGAGGGCTCTTTGCCACAGAAGGCTGTGGGGGCCAAGTCAATGGATAGTTTTAGGTCAGAGATAGATAGATTCTTGATTAGTGTGGGTGTCAGAGGTTAAGTAAGCAAGCAAGTACGTTTATTGGCCAAGTATTCACACACAAGGAATTTGGGCAGAAGGCAGGAGAATGGGGTTGAGAGGGAGAGATCGATCAGCCATGATTAAATGGCGAAGTAGACTTGATGGACTGAATGGCCCAATTTTGCTCCTATCACCTATGAGCACATGAATAGTAAGATTAAACGAGAACTTACCAGTTCAAAGTTTGATCGTTATTTTATGAGGAGTAACGATGAGGGATTACGTGAAGAAGCCCCGCCTGGCGCATGATCGTCATACTTCAAAGCAGCGGCATGAAAAACGCAGAAACAATAGCCGGAGTAAGACTCAAATAGACTAGAACTACCAGATGATCATTTATTTCATGAGGGTTGGGACTGGAGGGCACGTAATCCCTCATCGTTACTCCTCATAAAATAACGATCAAACTTCGAACTTGGTAAGTTCTCGTTTAATCTTACTATTTTACTTCGGAGTCACGTGAGTGACTATGTGAAGATTTTGTAGCTCTGTGTTTTTTATGTCGTAGATTCATTCCATACGACACTCTGGCTCAATCAACACAGTAGTGAGTAAATAATACATCTTTTAAACATTGCTTCAGTTTATGTAATAAGTCTTTTCATTATAGAAGAATGAAAGTAATACCCCTTCTATCGAAAGGCAAAATTTATAACCAAAGATATCAATTGATAATATAAACAAAACAATCACAGAGAACCCAACACTGCGTGTCCAACCCTGACACCATGACTGGTTCCTCGTAACTTTGAAAATTTCTTTTACATCCTCCTACGGCCTTTAATTATTGATCGAGCGGCCCATCCTGTGCCTTTACTGTAGATGTATCTACCTCCCTAATGGAGTGATTTTTCACATCTCAATGTCTACTCCTGCTGAGTTTCAAACCCGTTTTAACCATCCAGAATGTAACCATCTAGAACCATCAGTTTGTACCGATACTTTATGTGGTTTTTGTGTGTAATAAGTAGCGCTGTCTCCACACCGTGGAGACTCTTACCTACTTCAACATATTGAGTCAATGCTTAACCACACACAATTTTTGGCCGACAGGATATGCTTAAATTTTACCTTGGTTCCAGCTCCTCCTGGTCTGCTTTGTTTGGTAAAGTCATAAACATATAAGACAATGTAATCTGTAGCCACATGCAATTATCTAACGTAACATTTGCAATGTTTGCACTCTTATGCTGATACTAAAGTCATGAGCATTATTACATTCAATGTTAACTTTTGAAACAGTGATAGAATTGGAGCCCATTGCCTAAGCAAAGTCAGGACTATGCTGACCTCGCAACGTCTGTATTTCAACTTTGGACTGATTTTATATTTATATTTATATATATATTTATATTTATATATATATGTCCTAAATAGGACAATAAAGCACCATGAGCCCTATTAATGGCCCTATCACTTAGATACTGAGAAAATGCAATCCAGCAAGGAACTCCAATATATCTGATATGTTAGTAGTATGATAAAATAACTTTGACTGTCTACCAAAGACTTCCAATTTCTTTATATAAACAAAATATTGTTTTTTAATGCTATTTCTCCAAAGAGCTGTTATAACATTCATAGACCTCCCCGACAGTCAAACTCTTATAATGGTCTGGTCAAACCTGCAGATAGACAAATTCATATCTTCATGCCATGGATGAATTTCTACAACAACAAATTACTGCAGCTATGGATCATCATAACTGGTTCAATCATCACTCTGAACATCAATGAGAACCATGACTGAGTCTGGTTTGGGCCACCAAAACGCCCCTGGCAGCATCCTGCTACATTTTCATCAGACACTGCCCTATCAGACAGAATGGGGAACATAAAAAAACATCTTTCCCCATCCAAATTAGCGATAATGCATCCACCGCTACTGCTCCTGGGTTGGGCTCCCACGAGAAACATTTGGGCAATTAGTGATTTAATCTAGACACAAACAGATCAATGTTAGGTAATCCATACCACTGACAATGTTTTTCCAAACTTGTGGATTTCACATCCATTCTATATTGTCTTTCAATTTTATCCCCGTGATTTGTTGTCTGCCACCACATTGTCTCTCCCTTGGAGATAAACAGCTGAACTCAAATATTCTTAGAGATACACCAATGCCACATCTGGTTACCCAGATAATCACATGATAATGATCTTCCTTGACCCATGTGATTGATATATGCCACAGCTGTGGTATTGTCCACCTGATTGGACATGCAAATCTTTCATAGTAGAACAATAAGCTTTTAATCCATAAAAGCTCCTAACACTCCAAATAATTAATACAAATGCTTGGAGAAATAAGTTTTCTTGGACAATCCATTTGCCAATCCCTGATGTTATTGTCCGTAGTCCCCTAAACAAGGGACGTATCAGATATTAACCTGATAAGAACAGATATTATACTTATCTTAGCCCAAATAACCACAGAAGCTATCCACCATCCGAGAATACTTGTTTCAGTTTGCAATGGCTGCTGAGCTAATATGTTTAAAAGCAGCTTGTGGAACATTCTCTATCCACCACTGTTCTTTTTATTTGGTAATGCAGTTGACCAACTCCACAGCTGAATATTGTTACTAACTTACCCAAGCTCCTTCTCAGATGGAGGGATAAGGTTTGTCAACAAAGCAATGACACACATTTATAATATTGACACTTTGTCTCTTGGTTAATTTTTTCCCCCACATGGTACTGAATCACTCACAAACCCGGAATAGTAATTTGTTTAGGAATGCCTAAAACTTAGTTTTTATTGGATGGGTCAGGACCCTTGCCTCTCAACAGGCTTGTAAATGCTGCACTAATTTTCAGCTGACTCCTGATCACCATTGCCAATTTAAAATGTGATCAAGATAAACCATGACCATGTGTCCTTATCAGTGCAAGTGCTGGTGTCTTTATCAGTGCAAGTATGGTTCCAATAATTGTGTGAACATCCCAGAATCTGAGCTCAATCCATTGGATAATGCCCTAACTTGCAACACCTGACCCATCTAATTAATTTCAAGTACCTGTGAACATGATAATAAATTGGTACTAAAATATACCATCCTTCAAGTCTTATAGTAACAACTAACAACTTGTTGATAACAACTGTCTTGCAGTGTTGAAGATGTCCATTTAAAAAAAAAGTTTTACACTGTATAAGTGTATTTAAAGTAATGTCTAGCATGGCTTTACAATCACATCTTCCTTCTTCCTGGAGAAATTATTTGATACAAATGTTCTTACCTCTTCTTTATTTGAGATATTTCAGGTGCAAACCTAAAATAAGATTTAGGTTTATTCTGTACAGGTGGATCAACTCGTTCTACAAATTTTTTTTTTTTTTTTGTAGATCCTTACACAGTAAAATAAATCGATCAGTTGTTATGCAATATCATTTATCATAACACACCTGTAATCTCCCACAATTGGAGATTTCATCAACTTCCTCTGTAACAAGTTTTTGCACCTCTTCAAGTGCTTCTCTCCCCAACCATATGGGTTAACATAAGGCTGTGCTGGATAAAATACTTTCGTACCATATTCCGGCCTCTGTTTGATCCAATATCAAATCTTTACATTGGACCACAATTTTGCCAAAGTTTAATGACCGATAGCCTTTTCTTTTTATCAATGTCTTTGATTTGTTTTTTAGGCAGGTTTACTCCATAAATAATCAGGAGTTTAAACATAGCTTGATCTGTATTGACCTGCAAATCTAAAGTGCAAAATGGTCCCAATAGCAATTATTTCTTATACCATTGAGCTCAACATATGAGCTCCAAAACAATGCCAACTTGTCCTTTTTTTTTTTTTTTAACTTTTGGTCATTGCACAATCTTTCACTTGCTTTGCACAAGCAGTGATGCCACGCACCAACTTGAATTTCTTTGAAATCGTATTCCCTTGTGCCTCCATTTAATTGAAGACACAAGTACCTAAATCAGATTCACCATTGGCACCCTAGTAAAACACAAATGTTTTATCTATAAATCTGCTGTTTCAACCATAACAGCCTCATGAAGCTGGTGAGAAACCAATTAATGTTGGCCACCATGGTTACCTTCCATGGCCTCACCCCTTCATTCAGGTATCGTACTTAGTACACCTGTATTTATATTTGTGCTGTGGTGGGTACTTATGACCAGCCACCACTTTCAGGGTCAGTTTTTCCTTTTCTTTTATTGCCCTGGTACTCCTGAGATTTTGCTCAAGGAGACTACCTCCAGACCAATCTGAGGTAGATATTCCCACATTTGGTAAAAAACACCATATATTTGTATATGGAAACCCCTCGTGGTCTGTTTTGGGAATATTCTGGGTCTTTGAAACCCTTTTGGTTGAAATTTTAAATCTGGAGCATTTCTCCATTTAATTTATTTTGAGCCATAAAGCTTTCTTGTCTGGAGGCCTTTTCTTATTAGAAACATTTAAAACCATGGCCTCTCAGACTTCTTAATATTCCTCCCCACTGGAGTTTTTTCCCATGGCTAAATTTTGTAGAACGACTAAAGTCTCCCTAACAGTTAATTTCAACGGCCACCGGTATCGGAACCGGCTCCGCACTAATCTGCCATCCCGATCGCTGAGCTTTTACCCGGGACGCATCTTAACCTCCGTTTTCCACCCGGAGTATATTTCTTTTTTTTTTCCTTTTAACTTCTGCTGGCTCTGCACACCAGCGCCACGGAGTTTAAACACACCCTGTAACTAATTCAATGCACTTACCTGCGGGCCTGTTCCTTACCGCGGGTGGAGCTGCGCTCTGCAGCTCTTCCTCTGCCGTCAGCGTCGACGTAATGACAATCATGCGCCAGGCGGGGCTTCTTCACGTAGTCACTCACGTGACTCCGCAGTAAAATCTTCAATAGACCTTCGCTCTATTTCTCTTTCTCCACAGATGCTGCCTGACCTGCTGAGTGTTTCCACCACAGTTTCAGATTTCCAGCAATGTTGAAATTTAAGTAATACCTATACTTTAAAAAAAGCTCCATTGGCCATTAGTGGTGTTGCCCAGTTCGTGCCAAAAAACATCTAGATTGGGGGCTTCAAATGCGTTCCATTCGTGTTTTGGGGGACACAAGTGTTTCATCAAATGCCCACAGCCCCGAGCAGTGAATGAGGATCCTAATGTGTTCCGTTCAGTTTAGTTTATGGTCACGTTTACCGAGATGCTGTGAAACGTTTTTGTTGCGTGGTGACAAATCAGCAGAAAGACAATAGATAGTTACAATCGAGCCATTTACAGTGTACAGATCCACGATACGACACGATACCATGGAACTTCATTTATCCCAGGAGGGAAATTGATCTGCCGACAGTCATGTCAACAGATACAGGAAACATGAAGTTAAAGTGACGAGTGGAAAGGATTGGGGATGCGCAAAGATTGGGGGCGGGTGCGCGATGAAGGGATAAAGTTTTTTGCAAGATAAAGCCAGTAAAGTCCGATCAAAGATAGTCCAATGAGGTAGATAGTATGTCAGGACTGCTCTCTGGTTGTGGTAGGATGGTTCAGTCGCCTGATAAACAGCTGGGAAGAAACTGTCCCTGAATCTGGAGGTGGACAAAAATGCTGGAGAAACTCGGCGGGTGAGGCAGCATTTATGGAGCGAAGGAAATAGGCGACGTTTCGGGTCGAGACCCTTCTTTAGACTGATGTGGGGGTGGGGAGGACGGGAAGAAGAAAAGAAGAGGCGGAGACAGTGGGCTGTGGGAGAGCTGGGAAGGGGAGGGGAAAGAAGGAGAAAGCAGGGACTACCTGAAATTGGAGCGGTCAACGTTCATACCGCTGGGGTGTAAAGCGAAATATGCGGTGCGTGTTTTCACACTTCGATATCGCTTGCCCGTTGGAAGAGGGGAGAAGAGGGAGTGGCTCATCCTTGATTTTGCTTGCTGGCCTTGTGGAGGTGTAAATGGATGGGAGGTTGGTTTAATGGTGTAATGGTCTGGGTGTATTGGAATTCTCTGAGCAATAGTAACCGGCGTTGTCTCTTTCAGGTCACGGGTTAGTGATCATCTCCACTGCCTGACTACCTCCCCGGGGCTCGACCAGTCGCCCTCGATCCACTGCAAGGCAAGATTCGGAGATTTCTCCAACCTCCCCCCTCCCCTCCAACCCCCCCCCCCTCCCTCCCTCCTCTCTCCATTGCCCACCCTGCCCCCAGAATGGAAAGCCTAACAGAGCTTCAGAACCCTCTGCTGGAGAAGTCCCAGCAGGTCGGGGGTGACTACGGTTTACAGGGGGATTACGACGGGGAACGCCACTACAAGGAGAAACTCCTGAGCTACTTTGTCAGCAGTAACTCGGGCAAGAACAAGCCCAAAGGCAACTTCACCCGGCAGCTGCTCGACGCCAGCTCCCTGCACCTGGCTGTGGAGGCCTTCTACCGGCCCAATTTTATTTTGTACAAGGACGAGACGAAAGAGAGCGCAAAGGATTACAGGAGCGAGAGCTGCGAGACAACCTTCACTGAAAGGAAGAACTTGACTATTGACTGCCCCGACCACTCGGAGTCTAAACTTGTGGAGTACACAGAGAACGACGTGACCATTCAGACCGTCTCCTACGAGGTGGAGGAGGAGGAATTTCACGACTGCGAGGTAAGGCCATTCTTTGTCTCCAGAGAGCCACAATTGTTGTATTGTCATGTGTCCTGTAACTGGAACAATGACATTCTTACTGGCAGCAGCACACAACAGATGTATAAACGTGTGTAAAGAAAGAACTGCAGATGCTGGTTTAAATCGGTAGACACACAATGCTGGAGAAACTCAGCCAGTGAGGCAGCATCTCTGGAGAGAAGGAATGGGCGACGTTTCGGGTTGAGACCCTCCTTCAGTTTCGACCCGTAACATCGCCCATTCCTTCTCTCCAGAGATGCTGCCCTTCCCGCTGTGTTACTCCAGCATTTTGTGTCGACCTTAGATGTATAAACATAGTACTCTGTAAAACCCATCATAAGCCACAAAAAATGGTCAGTGTGTATATAACGGATATATTCCTTTACATATATATATATATATATGTAAAGGAATATATAGAGAGAGAGAGATAGAGAGAGAGATAGAGAGAGAGATAGAGAGAGAGATAGAGAGAGAGATAGAGAGAGAGATAGAGAGAGAGAGAGAGAGAGAGAGAGATAGAGAGAGAGATAGAGAGATAGAGAGAGAGATAGAGAGAGAGAGATAGAGAGAGAGATAGAGAGAGATAGATAAATATAGATATAGATATACACTTACGGCTGTGATTTTTGGCCATCTTACTTAGAATCCCCCTCTGCTGCGCAGGCAAGAGGATTTTTCCCATCGATAAAAAATAAAAGAGTTATTAGTGTTTAAAAAATGGTGAGATTCTCTCTCCTGATGGCCACGCCCCTTCTGGAGGGACTATAAAACCCAGAACTGTTGAGTGCCTCAGTCAATCTCTGCAAGATGGGGGAGAGTGGCCTTCATGGCATGATTGACAGGAGAGAGCATCTCAACATTTTTTAAACACTGATAACTCTTTTATTTTTAATCGATGGGAAAAATCCTCGGCACATGATGAGCGGTGTGGGACTCTGAGTAAGATGGCCAAAAATCACAGCCGTACGTGGTAGCGTTATTTTCTAAAAATCAATAGAAAGCGCTAACAGGAAGTGGTCAAGATTAGACTTTTAATTATATAGAAGGCAAGGCAACTTTAATTAGACAAGGCAACTTTAATTAGGCAACGCAGCTTTAGCATTTCCAAACCAAAGGCAACACAGCTTTCGCATTTCCAAACCAAAGGTAACACAGCTTTAGCATTTCCAAACTATATTTTCAAACCACATTAAGGGCACTGACAGGTCAGTAAAACCACTCACAGTTTAGTAGAGGGTACACAAAAAGCTGGAGAAACTCAGCGGGTGCAGCAGCATCTAAGGAGCGAAGGAGATAGGCGACGTTTCGGGTCGAGACCCTTCTTCCCAGCTTTTTGTGGCCTATCTCCTTTGCTCCTTAGATGGTGCTGCACCCGCTGAGTTTCTCCAGCTTTTTGTGTGCCTATCTCCTTCGCTCCTTAGATGCTGCTGCACCCGCTGAGTTTCTCCAGCTTTTTGTGTACCCTCGATTCACCAGCATCTGCAGTTCCTTCTTTAACACAGTTTAGTAGACATGTGTTCAGTGTTATTCACAGCTCAGACTGAGAGACGTGACCCTCTCGCTCCCCCATCTTGCTGAGACTGACTGAGGCACTCAACTCTTCCGGGTTTTATAGTCCCTCCGGAAGGGGCGTGGCTGTCAGAAGAGAGAATCTCAACATTTTTAAAACACTAATAACTCTTTTATTTTTCATCGATGGGAATAATCCTCTTGTCCTGCGCAGCGGTCGGGGTCTCTGAGTAAGATGGCCAAAAATCACAGCCGTAAGTGGAAGGGTTGTTTCTAAAATCAATATACAGATCAACAGGAAGCGGTCAAGATCAGACTTTTAGTAGTATAGATATTTATATATATTATTATCTATATAGTTTGGATCCTATCTGGAGGTTGCAGTGTTTAATAGCCTGATGGTTGCAGGGAAGAAGCTGCTCCTGAACCTGGACGTTACAGTTTCAGGCTCCTGTACCTACTCCCCGATGGCAGGAGTGAAATGAGAGCGTGGCCAGTGTGGTGTGGGTCTCTGATGATGCTGGCTGCCTTTTTGAGGCAGCGACTCCTGTAGATCCCATCGACGGTGGGGGGGGGAGGTCAGTACCCGTGATGGACCAGGAAGTGTCCACCACTTTTTTGCGATCTTCTTCATTCCTGGGCGTTTGAGTTGCTGAACCGGGCCGTGGTGTAACCTGACGATATGCTGTCTACTGTGCACCTGTAGAAGTTCATGAGAGTGTTCATTGCCATACCGAATCACCTCAATCTTCTCAGGAGTAGAGGTGCTAGTGGGCTTTCTTTATGATCTGAAGGGATTGTTTTACTCTCGAGCTATGCCAGAACTCTTGTTCGAGGGATACTGAGACTGGGAGGATGTGAACGTTTTTGAAGAGATTACAGAAGAGGTTTACCAGTAACCATGTTCTCCACAGATGCTGACCGACCTGCCGAGTTACTCCATCTCCTTTTGTTTTACTCATTTATACCAGAATCATGCTTGGATTACTTGGGTATTAGCTGCAAGGTCAGGTCAGGGGGGAGTTCCCACCGCCACGGGTAGCATGTAATCCCGTGCTCCCTGCTCCATGGTCAGATAGTTGGCGACTAATCCATCTCCCCACCTGGTTTGCCAGGTGAGGAGGGGGCTGTGGACCCCCAGCAGGACCAAAAACAAGATCTGTCAAAGGGCGGATGAGCTTCTAGCGAGCCAACAGCCATCCACACTTCAGTAGAAGTCGCGATCACTGTTGTAAGGAACGCATTGTAAGGAGCGATGACAATGCACACACACCAAAATCCTATACTTCCAGCGGCGGAAGTCCGCAGGAACTGGAGGACAGAGATGTATGGTGCGTCCGTCACCGTTCCCATCGGAAACCAGCATCACTGCGTCGCTAATGTTTTCAACGATGATGAATGCATGTTCTCCAGAGATGCTGACTGACCTGCTGAGTTACTCCAGTTCTTTGTGTTTTACTCATGTTTACCAAAAAATCCAGTAATGCTCGGATTAGTTGGGTATCAGCTCCAAGGAGAGGTTGGGGGAAACATTGATTGTTTTCTCTGGAATGCTAGAGGCTGAGGGGAGATCTGTATATGGTAGAGGTGTATTAGATGGTGAGAGTTGTAGACAGGGTAGACAGAACAATTTGTTCCCCAAAGTGGAAATGTTCATATTCACAAATTCTAGAAGCAGAATTAGGCCAATAGGCCATTTTCAGAAAGGCGTTGGTAAGGTTGCAGACGTGAGGCTGCGGAGGAAGATGAGAGCCCACGGTATCAAAGGGAAGACACTAGCATGGATAGCAGGTTGGCTGGATGACAGAAGACAAAAAAGGACAATGAAAAGGGGCTTTTTCAGGATGGCTGCCAGTGACTAGTGGAGTTCCGCAGGGGTCGGTGCTGGGGCAGCTACTCTTCACGTTGTATATTAATGATTTGGACGAGATGATTGAAGGCTTTGAGGCCAAGTTTGTGGATGATACGAAAATAGGGTGGAAGGACAGGTGGTATGAGAGCGCAGGGACTCTGCAGAAAGACTTGGACAGGCTGGCAGAGTGGGCAGAGAAGTGGCAGGTGGAATATAGTGTAGCAAAGTGTGGAGTCATGCATTTTGGTCGTAGGAATAAAGGCGTAGACTATTTTCTAAATGGGGAGAATCCAGAAATCGGAGGTGCAACGGGACCTGGGAGCGCTGGTGCAGGATTCCCAAAAAGTTAATCTGCAAGTTGAATAATTAGTAAAGAAAGCAAACTCAATGCTCGCATTTATTTCAAGAGGGCTTGTATAGAAAAACAAGGATTAATGCTGAGGTTCTATACGGAGCTAGTAAGGCCCTATTTGTAATATTGTGAGCAGTTTTGGGCACCATATCTGAGGAAGGATGTGCTGGCTCTGGAGAGGGTCCAGAGGAGATTTACGAGAATGATCCCAGGAACGGGTAGGTTAACCTATGACGAGCGTTTGTCAGCGCTGGGCCTGTATTCGCTGGAGTTTAGAAGAATGAGGGGGGAACCTCATTGAAACATATAGAATAGTGAAAGGCTTGGATGTGGAGAGGATGTTTCCACTAGTGGGAGAGCCTAGGACAAGAGGTCACAGCCTCAGAATTAAAGGACGTGCTATTAGGAAGGAGATGAGGAGGAATTTCTTTAGTCAGAGGGTGGTGAATCTGTGGAATTCTTTGCCACAGAAGGCTGCGGAGGCCAAGTCAGTTGATATATTTGGCAGAGATGGAAAGATTTTTGATTAGTTCAGGTGCCAGAGGTTATGGGGAGAAGGCAGGAGAATGGGTTTAGGAGGGAGAGATAGATCAGCCATGATTGAATGGCAAAGTAGACTTGATGGGCCAAATGGCCTAATTCTACTCCTATCACTTATGACCTTAAGTCTACTACACCAAACATCAAATACTAGAGGGCATAGCTTTAAGCTGAGAGGTGCAAAGTCTAAAGAAGATGTGCAGGGCAAGTTTGCTTACACAATGGGTAGTTGGTGCCTGGAATGCGCTGCCAGGGGTGGTACTTGTACTGTCTCCAATAAGCAGCAATATATTTCTTCTATTGCAGCTAGCGAGGTTTCATCCTATCCTCCACTTCTGACAGTGTGGAGTTTGCATGTTCTCCCTGTGACTATCTAGGTTTACTCCCACTTGCTTCAGCTTCCTCCCAAATACAAACGGGGAGCTTGGTTTAGTTTAGAGATGGAGATACAGTGTGGGAACAGGCCCTTCGACCCACCGGGTCTGTGCCGGCCAGCAATCACCCCCGTGCACTACCTCATTCTACCTCATTGGTGAACCTTGGAGGATCCTTGATCGGACTTTGCTGGTTTTACCTTGCACTAAATGTTATTCCCTTTTCATGAGTCTGTACACCGCGAATGGCTCGATTGTAATCATGTATTGTCCTTCCACTGACTGGAGAGCACGCAACAAAAGCTTTTCACTCTACCTTGATACACGTGGCAATAAACTCAACTAAACTAAACTAAACTGCATGCTGGCACTATCCTACACACTGGGGACAATTTTCAATCTTTACCAAAGCCAATTAAACGACAAACCTGTACGTCTTTGGAGATGTGGGAGGCAACAGGAGCACCCGGGGAGAAAACCCACGCGGTCACAGGGAGAACGTACAAACTCCCGTACAGACAGCACCCGTGGTCAGGATCGAACCCGGGTCTCTGGCGATGTAAGGCAGCAACTCCACCGCAGCGCCACCGTGCTGCTGCCCAGTGCAAATGACCCCTAGTGTGTAAGCGAGTTGAATTTGGGGGGAGCTGACGCAAATACGGGGCGATTCCAATGGGATTTTTGTGCAATGAGTGTAAATAGGATCAGCACAGAATTAGAGGGCTGAAGGGACTGTTTCCCTGCCGTGTAACTCATGAAGCTATGACATGCAGCTGAGTGGAAGTCTTTAAGGAACAGATGAAATGCAAACAACTGGCGACACGGTGGCGCAGCGATAGAGTTGCTGCCTCACAGCGCCAGAGACCCCGGTTCAATCCTGACTACGGGTGCTGTCTTTACGGAGCTTGCACGGTCTCCCTGTGACCTGCGTGGGTTTCCACCGATATCTTTGATTTTCTTCCGCACTCCAAAGACGTACATGCTTGTAGGTTAATTGGTTTGGTATACATGTAGAAATTGTCCCTAGTGTGCGTAGGATAGTGTTGGTGTGCGGGGATCACCGTTCAGGGTGGTCTCGGTGGGCCAAAGGGCTTGTTTCCACACTATCTCCAAACTAAACTAAACACAATGTTAACATATAATTATATCACTATACTAGACTAAGTGGGACCCGTTGGGTCCCAGCATCACATGGGAGGGCTGGTCACCAACGCAATATTCCTCCTCTCCACCAATTCCAATATTGCTCGCCTGTAGGGGGGGGGGGGAGCTTTCTGTTGCGCTAGTATGGGTGTTGAGGGCCGAAGGTACTGGTTTCCAGAGGGCTAGTATAGACATTGTGGGCCAAATGGATTCTTGGGCTGGCAGCCAACTGTTGCAATGATTTTAAAAGCCAAGCCAAGGAAAAACAATTTGACTGCAGCCACCCGACAACCAAAATCCATTTTGTGAACACAAACTTTTAAAAAACGCTAGGCAAACAATTTGGCTGCAGCCACCTGACAACCAAAATCCATTTTGTGAACACAAACTCTTTAAAAAGGTGAGGCAAACAATTGGGCTGCAGCCACCCGACAACCAAAATCCATTTTGTGAACACAAACTTTTTAAAAAGGCGAGGCAAACAATTGGCTGCAGCCACCCGACAACCAAAATCCATTTTGTGAACACAAACTTTTTAAAAAGGCGAGGCAAACAATTGGGCTGCAGCCACCCGACAACCAAAATCCATTTTGAGAACACAAACTCTTTAAAAAAGACTAGACAAACAATTTGGCTGCAGCCACCGGACAACAAAAATTCATTTTGTGAGCACAAACTCTTTAAAAAGGCGAGGCAAACAATTGGGCTGCAGCCACCCGACAACCAAAATTCATTTTGTGAGCACAAACTTTTTAAAAAGAAGATAAACAATTTGGCAGCTGCCACATCAAGGGGACTCACCGTTGAGTAGACATACTTTCAGTGTTATTCACAGCTCAGATCGCCGTGACTCTCTCACTTCCTGGGTCTGGCAGAGACTGAGTGTGGCACGACATTTCCAGGTTTTATAGTCCCTCCCCCCCCCCCCCCCCCCCCCCCCCCCCGCGCCGCCAGCGGGGACAGCAGAGAGAACAGAGAGAATGGGGAATTTTTTTTAAACATTAATGTCTCTTTCATTTTTCATCAGTGGGAAAAATCCTGTGGTCCCGGAAGGCGGAGGGGGGCTCTGAGTGAGGTGGCCAAAAATGACAGCCGTAGGTGGCGGCGTTCTCTCGGAAATCGCAGCACAGTGGGCCAAAAGCGGTCAAGATCAGACTTTTAGTAATATAGATAGATATAATCTATGACTATAATTTTATAGACCTTCAACATATAAAATGGTCTTTCCCTGGACAGTTCAGGCATCTAACTGATGATATAAGTAATTTTTTTTTCAGTGTGTGGAACCTTATTTGTCTTATTGCTTCCCTCGAGAATAAGGGACATCACCCACAGTACTTTGTGTCCCTTCCCATCTGAATCACTGGTAAATTGTTAACCCTAATTAAGCTAAGTAATGTACAGGAAGGAACTGCAGATGCTGGTTTACGCCAAAGATGGAAACAAAATGCTGGAGTAACTCAGCGGGTCAGGCAACATCTCTGGAGAAAAAAGAATAGGATGTTTCGGGTTGGGATGAAGAATCGGGGAGAGGGAAACAAGATATACAGATGGTGATATGGAGACATATAAAACAAATGAATGAAAAAATGAACGATGATCAAGGGAAGGTGGAGCCCACAATGGTCCATTGTTGGCTGTGGGCTAGGTGATAACGAGATGCAGACTGTGAAACCCAACAGGACGACAGTGTAACTAGCATGACGACTAGGGCGGGGACGTGATGGAGAGCACAGAGAAAGGCCCTTCGGCCCTTAGTGTCAGTGCCAACCATGACGCCCATTTACACTAATCCCATCTGCTCGCACATGGCCTATATCTCTCCATTCCCTAGTGCCTGTTTAAATGCCACTTAAATGTTGCGTTCACATCTGCCTCCACTGCTTCCCCGGCCTGTGCATTCCAGGCCACCACTCTCCTCTCGGTAGTGAATTGATTGAAGACCTGAAGAAGGGCCTCGACCTGAAACGTCACCTCTTCCTTCTCTCCAGAGATGTGCATGGGCCGCTGAGTTGCTCCAGCATTTCGTGTCCGTCCTCCATTTTAGTCCCCGCTGAGACGCAGCCTACAAGCACAGCATTGAGTAGGTTTCGTGGTTTGCAGCAGACGCAGGTAACGCCTTGCCCCTCCATATCGCTAGACTCCCTCTCCACCGCCTCTCAGTCTGAAGAAGGGTCTCGACCCGAAACGTCACCCATTCCTTCTCTCCAGAGATGCTGCCTGTCCCGTTGAGCTACACCAGCATTTTGTGTCTATCTTCAGTGTAAACCAGCATCTGCAGTTCCTTTCTACCTATTTTTTTAATAGTTTAGTTTGGAGATACAGCGTGGACACAGGAGGAAACCGGGGCACCCAGAGAAAACCCACGCAGGTCACGGTGTATCTTTGGTGTAAACATCAATGACGGATTGCTCCGATAGAAAGCAAGATGGATGTTCATGTTATTTCTGGACTATGAGCTTGGGACACAGGTTGTGAGCAACGCAGCCAGCAAACAGGCTTCGATTCAATTCTCCGCGCCTCCTGGCCCAGAATTATCAAGAAGCAGACAGCTGAATGCAAGCAATTACGTGTTCCTTCCCTGGATATTTATAACCTGGCACACTGTGCGGGAGACAAATTCTCTGCATCATTGAGTAGAAACAAGGAACTGCAGATGCTGCCTGGACACGAGGTACTGGAGTAACTCAGCAGCAGTAAAGCAGCACTTCTGGAGAACATGGATAAGCGACGTTTCTGAACCCAAAATGTCACCTATCTGTGTTCTCCAGAGATGCTGCCTGACCCGCTGATGGCCTTGATCTATCGTTTTCACACCGTACCCTCCCATATCTCTAGTTTCCCTCTCCCCTGACTCTCAGTCTGAAGAAGGGTCCCGACCCGAAACGTCACCCATTCCTTCTCTCCAGAGACGCTGCCTGTCCCGTTGAGTCACTCCAGCACTTGTGTATTTTTCTTTACATTTGTCTTCTAACTCTTCGCCGGATGGTGGTACAGTATTCACCCTATAAACGCATTGCAAACTTTGAGGGGGTGATTTTGGTTGATCAATTGATTGATTGACTGACTGACAGACATGTCACAGTGAAAGTCTCTGTTGTGCGTGCAATACGCACGTACGCAAAGAGTTGCCGTGTAGAGCGCGACCGCAAAGTTGATAAAAAGTATTCAATCTAGTCATGATAGTCCCTCTACCTTCTCGCAAACCCCCCTCCCACCACCCACTCACTCCCTTCCTGCCGTCTGTTCTCGGTTGGGGAGGGGCCCACGCCGGGTCGCTCCTTGCTCTTTCGGCGCTCCACCCCCCCCCCCCCCGTAATACCAGGTCCTTTATTAGTGTGCAGTGTGTCCAGGGCATGGTGTGTACTTTCGTTGTCACGTGTAACGGGGGTGCAACGCAATTCATTCCAGCGTACAGTTCAGAATAAGTATGGCTACACAGAAGCACTTAGATAGATGCATATGAGGTCTCCACTAATGTCGAGACACGCTCTTCAAAATGATATCGCTGCCGGCGCAGTAACGCGCTAACTGCTCTGAGACGAGTTACAGGATTAACTGTCACTGCTGCGGCAACACAATCCCGAGAATTGCACGTTTGCCAGCCACGCACGCTTGCAGTTTGATTTGGAGGTTCGTTAATTTTTAAGAGGCAGCTTTCGCTCCCACTTGGAGAGACAGATGCCAGTCTCTTCCCGACAGAATTCTCCCGACCCGGCGCTCCCAGTTTACCCACCCCACCCCCATGCACACGTACTTCCTCACACAAAAGTTCTTCCTCACCCAGAAATAATAATCAATAATTAATCATTAAAAATGAAATCGTCTCGAAATTGCCCACTTGAAACTGCCCACAGTTTGGACACACAAATGTGAGGGACACAGCTGAGAAAATTTTTTTTTTTAAAAGCAGACTTAACAACCATCTAAATCTTGGTCGTGTTTCTCCTCATGATCTGCAAAGATATCTTTCAAAAAAAAAATTACCATATAAATGTTTTAGTTTTCTAAAAAAGGCGTCAAGGGCAGAGTAATCTCTTAATCTTGTCTGTCAGCGTAAACCAGCAATGTTGACAGAATGCAAAGCAGCGCTTCTCCAATCTTCCTGCCATATTACCCAACATGACAAGGGCAAATCGAGTATTACCACAGCATTAGCAGCGACGATTATGTTTCATTCATTGCCTGTATCAGACGCCGGCTGCAAACATGGGCGATGAATTGCTCCTTTAGACTTTTAAGACCTCACAGCGCTAGTGACCCGGGTTTCGATCCTGACCTTGGGGTGCTGTCCGTACATTCTCCCGGTTTTCTCTGGGTGCTCCGGTTTCCTCCCACACTGTTTGTAGGCTAATTGTCCCTGGCATCTGTAGGATAGTGCAAGCGTGCAGGGATCAATGGTCGGTGCGGACTCGGTGGGCCGAGGGGCCTGTTTCGGAGCTAAACTAAACTAAACTAAACTAAACTACATATGTATATGTATTACTTGTTTATTCGTAAGTTCGCCCTTCGGAGATACCAACTGCATTTTGTTGTCTCTGTATTGTACACTGCACAATGACAATTAAAGATTGAATTTAATTGAATTGAATTGAATTAAACTTTACGATAGGCCTCAAATATACAGCGCGGAAACAGGCCCTTCGGGCCTACCGAGTTGGGGCCAACCAGCGATCACCCCGTGCACTAGCACTATCCTACACACACTAGGGACAGTTTAGAATTTTGCCGAAGCCGATTACGCCTACAAATCTGCAGGTCTTTGGAGTGTGGGAGGAAAGCAGAGCACCCGGAGAAAACCCACGCAGGTCACGGGAAGGAGAACGTGCAAACTCCCTACAGACAGCACCCGTAGTCAGGATTGAACCCGGGTCTCTGGCTCTGTAAAGGGCCTGTCCCACCTGCATGCGATTGCGTGCGTTTGACGCGACCGACTGGAAGTGGAGGCATCGTGTGGCCGCACGGGGCCGGTCCCACTTAGAAGCGCGGAGGGGTATGTAGTTGTGCGCGACATCGCGCGGGGCTCCGATATTTTTGTAGCGAACAAAATCTTTGCGCGCCAACGGCCTGTCGCGGAACTGGCGGCCAAAGTGGGACAGGCCCAAGACCCTGGCGCGACGCAACGTCTCACCTCCAACAGCAGCAGAAGCAGGCAAACGATCGCCGAGCTCGGCCTGGGGCTCACGGCCGTTGCGGTCCGGATCCACCCCCACTTCTACTCCCAGAGCGGGTCCAAGAAAATTGAAGATGGACACAAAATGCTGGAGTAACTCAGCAGGACCGGCAGCATCTCTGGAGAGAAGCAATGGGTGACGTTTCGGGTCAAGACCCTTCTTTCAGACTGAAGAAGAGTCTCGACACGAAACATCACCCATTCCTTCTCTCCAGAGATGCTGCCGGTCCCGCTGAGTTACTCCAGCTTTGTGCCCACCTTCAAATGACGTCACGCGCTCCAGACTGCCGTGCGTTCGCATGAAATCGCGCCCGAGCTTCGAGGACCATCGCGGCTCAACGCGACCACGAGGTCGTGTAATTTGCGTGCCAAGGACACGTAAGTGGGACAGGCCCTTAAGGCAGCAGCTCTACCGCTGCACCACATTACTTCCTTGTGGAAAGCTGAGTGAAGATTCGTGTAATTGCTGCCTTTGTGAACTTGGGCTGTATTGCACCAGAAAAAGCACAGAAGATAACTTGGCTTCATTCCTCCTGCTCTCTTGGCAGTAAACCCCTGCACATTCAATCATTGAGAAGAAAATTGCTCCAGCTTAAACTGTTCACCGCCAATTTTTTTTTTTCACTTTTGGCCGTGACCCGAGTATACTCATGGGTGGCACTGAACAGGATAAGGACATAAGTTCATAAATTCATAAGCGTGAGGTGCAGAATTAGGCCTTTCGGCCCATCCAGTCTACTCCGCCGTTCAATCATGGCTGATCCATCTTTCCTTCTCAACCCCATTCTCCCGCCTTCTCCCCCTGACACCCGTACAATACAAAATAAAAAATTATATCAATATTTAATTATTTTTTAAATAATTAAAAAAATATTATTATTAATAAATCCTTCCCCGGTTTAACATTTTTAAAAACATTTGGACAATATACCTGGATAGGACAGGTTTAGAGGGATATGGGCCAAACGCAGGCAGGTGGGACTAGTATAGATGGGGCATCTTGGTGGGCATGGGCAGGTTGGGCCGAAGGGCCTGTTTCCCCATTGTATGACTATGGCTCTAATTCTGTAATACTAATTCTGTTGCTTCCCTTCATGCGCACTGCTTGAACAGCTGAATATTTTGCATCATTTTCTGCTTTGCCTGTAGAATTATTCAGTAGGGATTTACTGGATTCTGAGGGATCTCCCCAAATAATCCCATTCTTCATTCCCTGCTCATCCCCCATTGCCCTATAACTTTTCCCATGAAAATCGAATGACTTTTTCAGCGAGGGATGAAACGTGGGTCTATCTACTAGTGTTCTCCAGCGAGTCTTAGTCCTGCTGCACTTTGTTGTAACCAATTCCATGCCAATCGGCCAGCAGCATAATCAAGGACGAGTCGCACCCCGGCCACTCCCTCTTCTCCCCTCTCCCATCGGGCAAAAGGTACAGAAGTGTGAAAACGCACACCTCCAGATTCAGGGGCAGTTTCTTCCCAGCTGTCATCAGGCAACTGAACCATCCTACCGCAACCAGAGAGCAGTCCTAAACTACTATCTACCTCATTGGTGACCCTCGAACCATGCGTGATCGGATGTTACTGGTTTTACCTTGAACTAAACCTCATTTTACCTGTTGAACTAATCAACCTAGCACCCGTCAAAAGCTTTTCACTGTACTTTGGTACACGTGACAATATACTAAACTGAACTGAAACCAATTTTCATGATGACTCGCCCCCCCCCAACTGCTATCTTGCAGTACACAAAATGTTTAAGAAGGAACTGCAGATGCCGGAAAATCGAATGTAGACAAAAATGCTGGAGAAACTCAGCGGCTGAGGCAGCATCTGTGGAGCGAAGGAAATAGGCAACGTTTCGGGCTGAAACCCATCTAAAGAAGGGTTTCAGCCCGAAACGTTGCTTATTTCCTTCGCTCCATAGATGCTGCCTCGCCCGCTTAGTTTCTCCAGAATTTTTGTCTATCTTGCTGTACACTCTCTGTATTCAAGAGTGTTTATAAAAGTGTTTATTTGTCATATACATCCAATATGAACCAAAAAAAATGCAATTCTTACTTGCTGCAGCTTTATAAGTTAGTTTAGTTTAAGTTTAGAGATATGGCGTGGAAACAGGCCCTTCGGTCCACCTTGTCCGCACTGACCAGCGATCCCCGCACACTAACACTATCCTACACACACACACGGGACAATTTTACATTTACACCAAGCCAATTAACCAACAAACCTGCACGTCTTTGGAATGTGCGAGGAAACCGGAGATCCCGGAGAAAACCCCCAATCCTCACGGGGAGAAGGTAGAAACACAGTGCAGACAAGCACCCGTAGTCGGGATTGAACCCAGGCCGCTGGCTCTGTAAGGCAGCACCTCTACCACTACCCCACCCTGCCACCCACAAGGTTAGTTAGTTCAGTTTATTGTCAAAAGCTTTTGTTGCGTGCTATTCAGTCAGTGGAAAGACAATACATGTGCACAAACAAGCCATCCACGTACATCCAACTTTGGAACTTCATGAGTCATAGGAGAGGAATTAGGCCATTCGGCCCATCCAGGCTGCTCCACCATTCCATCATGGCTGATCTATCTTTCCCTATCAGCGCCATTCTCCCGCTCTCTCCCCGTAACCTTTGACACCCGTACTAATCAAGAACCTGACAATCTCTGCTTTAAAAATACCCACTGCCTTGGCCTCCACAGCCGTCTGTGGCAATGAATTCCACAGATACGCCACCCTCTGACTAAAGCAATTCCTCCTCACCTCCTGTTCTGAAGGTACGTCATTTTATTCCGAGGCACATTATGGTACGTACTGAGGTACGTCCTATTATTTACTGGCACATTATACTCAACTAAAAATAATAACCGTATGCAATATAACAAGAGGAATCGAATATAGGAGCAAAGAGGTCTTTCTGCAGTTGTACAGAGCCCTAGTGAGACCACGCCTGGAGTATTGTGTGCAGTTTTGGTCCCCTAATTTGAGGAAGGACACTCTTGCTATTGAGGGAGTGCAGCGTAGTTTACAAGGTTAATTCCCAGGATGGCGGATCTGTAATATGCTGAGAGAATGGAGCAGCTGGGCTTGTACACTCTATTGTTTAGAAGGATGAGAGGGCATCTCATTGAAACATATAAGATTGTTAAGGACTTGGACACACTAGAGGCAGGAAACATGTTCCCGATGTTGGGGGAGTCCAGAACAAGGGGCCACAGTTTAAGAATAAGGAGTAAGCCATTTAGAACGGAGATGAGGAAACACTTTTTCTCTCAGAGAGTGGTAAGTCTATGGAATTCTCTGCCTCAGAGGGCGGTGGAGGAATGTTCTCTGGATGCTTTCAAGAGAGAGCTAGATAGAGCTCTTAAAAATAGCGGAGTCAGGGGATAATGGGGAGAAAGTAGGAACGGGGTACTGATTGTGGATGCTCAGCCATGATCACATTGAATGGTGGTGCTGGCTTGAAGGGCCGAATGGCCTACTCCTGCACCTGTTGTCTATTGTCTATTGTCAATAACCTATCAGTTACGCTAAGTGAATGAGACCATGATGGTGCAAAAACCAAAGGATGCAGAGCAACGAATGAATGAACAAATACTTTATTATCTCATGTGACAAGCCACAATGAAATTCTTTGTTTTGCATACGCAAGGTATGCAAAGAGTCGCTATATAAAGGGCGTCACCAGAGTCACAAAGTATCCCGCGCAGAGTCCTCAATTGTTCTCCTCCCCTCACGGCGGTTCCCCCACTCTGGGTACCCCTTTGTTCTCTCCCACCCCCACCCTATACACACCAAATATAGTAATCCAATGCCTGCTGCGGTTTGGTAAGGTTGAGGTTTGGGCAGCTCGTGAACATGTATGCCACTGCGCAGAGTCCGATAGTGGAGTCAAGGGATATGGGGAGAAGGCAGGAACGGGGTACTGATTGTGGATGATCAGCCATGATCACAGTGAATGGCGGTGCTGGCTCGAAGGGCCGAATGTCCCACTCCTGCACCTATTGTCTATTGTCTATTGTGTCCGTCTCAGTACTTGCAGAGGGCTCTTTGAAACTTTGACCTTTATCCCAAAGCCAGAATTATCACAATTATATATATATCGGAAAGCAGGGGAATGACTTGAAATGGAAGATCTATGAGAGTTAGAATCCAATCATCCTCGTCCCCACTTGGTTTAAGGGCAGTGGAAAGGGTACAGAGAAGATTTACGAGGATGTTGCCAGGCCTGAGGGTCTGAGCTACTGTATGGGGAGAGACTGAGCAGACTGAGACTCTATTCCATGGAGCACAGGAGGATAAGGGGTGATCTTATAGAGGATACAAAATCATGATAAGAACAGATTCGGGTAGATGCACAGAGTCTCTTGCCCAGAGTAGGTGCATCAAGGACAAGAGGACATAGGTTTCAGGTGAAGGGGAAAAGATTGAATAGGAATCTGAGGGGTAACATTTTCACACAGAGGGTGGTGGGTGTATGGAACAAGCTGCCAGAGGAGGTAGTTGAGGCTGGGACTACCCCAACATTTAAGAAGCAGTTAGACAGGTACATGGATAGGACAGGTTTAGAGGGATATGGGCCAACCGCGGGCAGGTGGGACTAGTGTAGCTGGAACATGTGGGCAAGCTGGGCCAAAGGGCCTGTTTCCACGCTGCATCACTCCAGGACTCAATGACATGATTAATATTTTTTGGAAAACACCCTGAAGAAAGGTCGCAACCAGAAACGTCACCTGTCCATGTAGTTAAATTAGTGAAAATGGGATAACTGAGAACTAATGTGAATGGGCATTTGATGGTCAGCATGGACACTGTGGGCTGAAGGGTCTGTTTCGATGATGTATCTTTCAATTCAATTCAGTTTAAAACTCTGAACAAAGGTTTAGTAAACCAGCATCTGCAGTTGCCTGTTTCTGCAATATATTTGTTTTTGCTTTTCAGTCTGACTGCGACCTTCGCACTTAAGTTAAATCACTGAAGTGATTTTCGGCAGGAGGTTGGAGACAGGGGGAGACTTGGGGGAACTTGATTTTCAAACAGACAAGCACTTTTTTCACTGTTTCTCCCAATATGTTAGCATAAAATTCGTAGGTCATGTCTTTATTTCCCAGTACACTGGAAGTGGCAGATGCAATCATAAAAGCTTAGAGCGGATTCCGAATCTGATCTTGCAGCATGTTTTCAGTTAGGTACATAATTCTAACAAATTGAACACTTGTTTATGTTTCTCGTTCCTGGTTAGTTAGCTGGAGGGGGGGGAAAAACGCCTAGGAGAGGTTTTCAGAGTTTATGGGGAGAAGGCAGAGAATGGGGTTAGAAGGGAGAGACAGATCAGCCACGATTGAATGGCGGAGTAGACTTGATGGGCTCAATGACCTAAAGCCCTTGTCCCACTTTCCCGAGTGACACACGAATTCTCCCTTGCTTCAAACTCGGAGAATGTCCGTAGCCAGTCCGTAGCGAGTCCGCAGGAGGCCATAGGCATGCGTAGATATTTCATAGCGGCTCGTAATGCCAGCAGTAGGTACTCGGGGCATCAGGTAAAGTAAGCCGGGACGTTTTTTCAGCATGTTGAAAAATGTCCACGAGTAAAATAAATAGCCCCGAGTACCTACACTGGCTATTACCGTAATTCTCAGGGTTTGAATCAAGGGGAAAACTCGGGAGAATTCGTGGTAACTCTGGAAAGTGGGACAGGGGCTCACTTCTACTCCTGTCACTCATGCCCTTATGACCTTATGAGAGTCAATGGTACAGCAGTACATTTCCAATGATCTTGTCCTCCGAGATCCTGAAAGTAGAATTCCTTTATAAGCCCTCAAGCTTTCCAGTTATGATTCTAAACGATTTCTATCATTATAGAGCAACAGTGTGGAAACAGGCCCTTCCACCAGCCGAGTCCCTGCCGACCAACGATCACCCACACACTAGTTCTATAGTATTAAAAAAGGAACTGCAGATGCTGGAAAATCGAGGGTACACACAATGCTGGAGAAACTCAGCGGGTGCAGCAGCATCTAAGGAGCGAGGGAGATAGGCAATGTTTCGGGCCGAAACGTTGAAGAAGGGATTCGGCCCGAAACGTTGCCTATCTCCCTCGCTCCATAGATGCTGCAGCACCCGCTGAGTTTATCCAGCATTTTGTGTACCCTAGTTCTATAGTATCCTGGTTTCACATCCTACGCACCCTGGGGGTGAATACACAGAAGCCAATTTACATACAGACCTCCCCATCTTTGGAGGGTGGGAGGAAACCAGAGCGCCCGGAGAAAACCCACGCAGTCACAGGGAGAACGTACAAACTCCGTGCAGCCAGCACCTGTGGTCAGGATCGAGCCCGGGTCTCTGGCGTTGTATGGCTGCATCTGTGTCGCCGTGTCGCCCTAAAGGCAATTTACACCGGAAGACACGGCATTTCTTGATCCAGTGTCGCCGCAAACATTATTCAACGCTTCCCTTCACTTGAAGAGCCAGTTCTCTCTGTATTCAGTTTAAAATTGAATCGAATTGAAATGTACAGCTTGGAAGCAGCCCATCGCGCTGACCATCGACAACCCAGTTGACACTAGTTCTAGGTTATCCCACTTTTACATCCACTCCCTAAACACTCAGGGCAATTGCCGGAGGCCAATTAACCGCAGGTCTTTTGGGATAGGCTAGAGATACAGCGTGGAAGCAGGCCTTTCTCCCCACCGAGTCCAGGCTGACTAGTGATCCCCGTTGCACGAGCACACTCTACACACTGCGAGCAATTTACAATATTTTACCAATGCCAATTAACCTCAAATCCGTACATCTTTTGGGACATGGGAGAAAACTGGATTAAATGGGGATCATTTGGAAACATATAAAATTCTTAAGGGATTAGACAGGCTATGTTCCCAGTGTTGGGGGGGGGGGGGGGTCACAGAACCAGGGGGTCACAGTTTAAGAATAAGGGGTAGGCCATTTAGGACTGAGATGAGTAAAAACTCTTTCACCCAGAGAGTTGTGAATCTGTGGAATTGTCTGCCACAGAAAGCAGTGGAGGCCAATTCACTGGATGTAGTCAAGAGAGAGCTAGATACTGCTCTTGGGGCTAACGGAATCAAGGGATATGGGGAGAAAGCAGGAATGGGGTTACTGATTGTGGATGATCAGCCGTGACCATATTGAATGGAGGTGCTGGCTCGAAGGGCCGAATGGCCTACTCCTGCGCCTATTTTCTATGTTTCTATGTTTCACCCGCGCGGGTCACAGGGTGAAGGGTTGAACTCTAAGCAGGCAGCACCCGAGGTCAGGATCAAACCCGGGTCTCTGGCGCTGTGAGGCAGGGGCCTCAGCAACTGCTCCACCCTGCCAGAGAGGGAGAGAGAGAGAGCGCGTGTGTGCTCACATCAAGCTTATTTGCTGCTCTTTTCATTCTAACCGGGAGACAAATCATTTCTTGACCCTGTGAGGGATGCAGCAAGGTGAACAGAATAAATCATTGCACTGCATAACTGGTGTGAAATTGCACTTTTGACAGTTGACTGTGGTTGAAAGAAGCATGAAGATGATTGCATTCAAAGTTTTTGGTGAAGCAGGATAGCTGCAACTTTGGACAAAGACGTTGCAGGGGTTTGATGATGCAAATTTAACCGCTCTGTAGACAAGAGGCAATAGACAATCGGTGCAGGAGTAGGCCATTCGGCCCTTCGAGCCAGCACTACCCATTCAATGTGATCATGGCTGATCATCCACAATCAGTGTCCCGTTCCCGCCTTCTCCCCATATCCCCTGACTCTGCTATCTTTAAGAGCCCTATCTAGCTCTCTCTTGAAAGCATCCAGAGAACCCTCCTCCACCTGCCCTCTGAGGCAGAGAATTCCACAGGCTCACCACTCTCTGTGAGAAAAAGGGTTTCCTCGTCTCCGTTCTAAATGGCTTACTCTTTATTCTTAAACGGTGGCCCCTGGTTCTGGACTCCCCCAACATCGGGAGCGCGTTTCCTGCCTCCAGCGTGTCCAAACCCTTAACAATCCTATATGTTTCAATGAGATTCCCTCTCATCCTTCTAAACTCCAGAGTGTACAAGCACAGCTGCCCCATTCTCTCAGCATACGACAGTCCCGCCATCCCGGGAATTAACCTCTAATTATGGATCGGACTGGTCTAAAATTACCATTTGTTGCTGTTAGTTTAATGTTTCAGCTGGATTTATCCTTCTTCATTTGGCACCATGAAAAATAACGATGGAATATATTTGAGAAAGATCGGAGTACGCAGAAGCTCATTGATTTATTTTTTCTTATTCATTCATGGGATTAGTTGACTCTGACAGAGGGGCCAGTTTCCATGCTCTGTGACTCTATCCCCCAGTGTCAGTGCAGTACAGGCAAGGTCAACATTGATAATCCACCCCTACTGTCTTTGGCATTAGGCTGTTTTGAACTATTGAAGTCCATATGTTGCAGGAAGACACAGCACTGTTGGGTCAAGAATTCCACGATTTAGATCCAGTGATGACGAAGGAACAATGATTAGCGCTCTCATAATGTGTGGGAAGGAACTGCAGATGCTGGTTCAAATGGAAGATAGGCACAGAATGCTGGAGTAACTCAGCCGGGACTGGCAACATCTCGGGGTAGAAGGAATGGGTGACATTTCTGGGATCGAGGCCCTTCTTCAGACTGACGTCAGGGGAGAGGGAGGTTCATCGGAGGAAGTGTAAGGTGTGAAAACAGGACAAAGGGAATGGAGATCAAGGAAAATGTAGAATAGATCATTGTTAGCTGGGAGAAGGAGTCCTTTCCCAATGCTCTGTGACTTAGAAGTGGTGCCCGGTTGCATCAGCCTACCTTATCTTTGCTAGGTGGTAAAATACAGGGGATTTGGACAGAGTTACCTGGGCAAGTAACTGAGGGACATGTTGTAGATGGTTCATAGTTTGCTTGCTTATGTTGATGTGAGAAGGAAGGAATGGTCAGGACATGTAACATGTAACGGGCAGGCTGCTTTGTACTAGATGCTGTTGGCATTCAGAGTTGTCAGAGCTGCACTCATCAGTCAAATGGAGGATATTCCATCAATCCAGACTTGTACATGAGGGATAAACCTTTGGATATTCTGGGTCAGTCTAGTTTACTGATACAGCGTGGAAACAGGCCCTTCGGCCCACCAAGTGAACGCTGTCCAGCGATCCCCGGACATTTACACCACCCGGCGCGCACTATGGACAATTTTACATTTATACATTTAGAATCATAGAATCATAGAAAATAGGTGCAGGAGTAGGCCATTCGAGCCTGCACCGCCATTCAATATGATCATGGCTGATCATCCAACTCAGTATCCTGTACCTGCCTTCTCTCCATACCCCCTGATCCCTTTAGTCACAAGGGCCACATCTAACTCCCTCTTAAATATAGCCAATGAACTGGCCTCAACTACCTTCTGTGGCAGAGAATTCCACAGACTCACCACTCTCTGTGTGAAAAATTATTTTCTCATCTCGGTCCTAAAAGACTTCCCCCTTATCCTTAAACTGTGACCCCTTGTTCTGGAGTTCCCCAACATCGGGAACAATCTTCCTGCATCTAGCCTGTCCAACCCCTTAAGATCCCCCCTCAATCTTCTAAATTCCAGCGAATTTATACCAAGCCAATTAACCTACAACCTTGTACATCTTTGGAGTGTGGGAGGAAACTGAAGATCTCGGAGAAAACTTACGCAGGTCATGGGGAGAACATACAAACTCCGTACAGACAGCACCCGTAGTCAGGATCGAACCCGGGTCTCTGGCGCTGTGAGGCAGATGCTCCACCACCACGCCAGGGTGGAGGTGAATAATTTGCCACAGGATACCCAGTACTAATCTGCTCTTGTAGTGGATTTATTTATGTTGACTTTAGAGATAGGGCATGGAATCCGGCCCTTCGGCCCATCGAGCCCACCCACCATCGATCACCCATTCACACTAGTTCCATGCTATCCCACTTTTTCATGCACTCCCTACACATTTGGGGCAATTTTACAGAGGCCAATTAACCTATAAACCTGCACATCTATGGGATGTGGGAGGAAATCAGAGCACCCAGAGAAAACCCCGTGCAGTCCACAGGGAGAAGATGCAAACTCCACACAGACAGCACCCAAAGTCAGGATCGAATCTGGGTCTCTGTCACTGTGAGGCAGCAACTCTACTAGACATTGTGGGCCAAAGGGCCTGTTCCTGTGCTGTACTGTTCCATGTAGAAACAAGGCGCTGCAGGTGCTGGTTTATGCCAGATAGAGCAAAGATAGATTGGTTGGTAGAGGGCCTGCCCCACTTTCACGACCTCATTCACGACCTCTGCCGAGTTTGCCCTTGACTCATACTCGCAGCATGGTCGTCACGAGGTCGTAGGAGGTCGTAGGTAGGTCGTAGGAGGTCGTAGGTACTCGTGGCATCAAGCAGGTCGGGGCGTTTTTTTCTAGCCTGATGAAAAATGTCCACGAGTGAAAAAGGTCGTAAATTAGGTCGTGAAAGTGGGACAGGCCCTTGAGGGTCAGGGGTTACGGGGAGAAGGCAGGAGAAAAGGATTAAGAGGGAAAGATAAATCAGCCACGATTGAATGGCAGAGTAGACTTGATGGGCCGAATGGCCTAATTCTCCTCCTACCACTCATGAACTTATGAAAGTGCTGGAGTAACTCAGCGGGTCAGGCAGCATCTCTGGAGGGGTGACGTTTTGGGTCAGGACTCCTTCTACTGACCCTTGAATTATGGAGGGTCCCAACCCTGAATCGTCACCTATTCCTTTATCTCCATAGATGCTGCCTGACCCGGCGAGTTACTCCAGCACTTTGCGTCTATATGTACAGTTCCACGTTCTGTGTTACAAATGCAGGTGATAAACTGGCAGCTTGTTCCAGATAACAACCACTCTGTGGGGAAAAACGTCCCTCTCGGATCACGTTTAAATTTAAATTTCTCCCCTTTTGTGAAACCATGCGCACAATCTATTTCAAGTTTCAAGTTTATTTCAAGTTTCAATTATATTTGTCGTATGTAGGTTAGTACGGGGTCAACGGTGCAATGAAGTATGTTTGTCAAGACAACTGGTCACCTCAGCAATAATATCACAAGGATCAAATAAGATAAAAATGACCTTGTTAAGGTAAAAAGACAATAATAAGATATTCAACACGACAACAAAAAAACACACAAGCTAGTGAGCAGATATATGATGTGAAATGTGTTTATGAGTTCAGAAGCCTGATGGCCTGTTCTTAAGTCTGGTGGTACGTGCAGCCCTGCTCCTGTATTGTCTGCCTGACGGTAACAAGGAGAACAGTCTGCGTGCTGGGTGGCTGTGGTCCTTGACGATACTGTGTGCCTTCTACAGGCACCGGCGGTGGAAAATGTCCTGAATGGCCGGGAGACAGTTGCCGGTGATGTGCCGTGCCGCCTTCACCACTCTCTGTAGTGATTTGCGGCTGTGGGCAGAACAGTTCCCGTACCAGACTGCGATGCAGCCCGTCAGCAGGCTCTCGATGGGGCAACTGTAGAGGTTTTGCGAGGATGCTGGCGTTCATGCCAAACTTCCTCAGTCTTCTCAGGAAAAAGAGCCGCTGGCAGGCTTTCTTTGTTATTGTGTCCGTGTGCAGTGTCCAGGAGAGGTCCTCAGTGATGTTGCACACCGAGGAACTTGAAGCTGCTGACCCTTTCAACCTCAGCATCACCGATGTGGATGGGGAGGTGTCCACTCTCCTGCCATCTCCTGTAGTCCACGATCATCTCTTTAGTTTTGCTGACATTGAGAGAGAGGTTATTTTCCTGGCACCAGCTGTTTAGTGCCTTTACCTCCTCTCTGTAGGCCGTCTCATTGTTGTCTGTGATGAGGCCCAGGATGGTCGTGTCGTCAGCAAACTTCAGGATGACGAGAGAGCTGTGCTTGGCAGTACAGTCGTGCGTGAACAGGGAGTACAGGAGAGGACTGAGCACACAGCCCTGTGGTGCGCCTGCGTTGAGGATCAGCGAGGAAGAGGTGTGGCTGCCGATTCTCACCACCTGGGGTCTGCCCGTCAGGAAGTCGAATATCCAGCCGCAGATGGAGGTCTCCAGTCCAAGATCAAGGAGCTTGGGGACGAGTTTTGAGGGAATGATAGTGTTGAATGCCGAACTGTAGTCAATGAAGAGCATTCCCACATATGTATTTCCTTTGTCCAGGTGGGTGAGCGCAGTGTGTGTTGCCATGGCGATGGCATCGTCCGTGGCCCTGTTTGGTCCATACCCAAACTGAAGAGGATCCACAGTGTCAGGGGGAGAGGAGCAGATGTGAATTTACCAGTATTGTTATTTTTAAATATCCTCCTACTACTTTCTTAGTCACCGAATTCAGCATTTTCCCAATGGCAAGTATTCGATTGACTAGCCTGCCTTAGTTTTCCAATCCACAGACTTCCGTTGATAATCTAAAGTACTCCAGAGGTTACAACCACACTTTATGTATCTATTATCTCTGCAGCCAGTTGTCAAGAGTCAAGAGTGTTTTATTGTCCTATGTTCCAGATAGGACAATGACATTCTTACTTGCTGCTGCGCGACAGAATATGTAAACATACTACACAACGGGAGAAGAAAAAAAGTTCAGTGTGTATATATACACATGCACACATACTTAATGAATGACAAATATACTACAATAATAATAGCTCAGAGCTCATTTGGTGTCGTGTTTAACAGCCTGGTGGCTGAAGGGAAGAAGTTGCTCCTGAACCGGGACGTTACAGTTTTCAGGCTCCTATACCTTCTTCCCGATGGCAGTGGTGAAGTAAGTGTGCGGCCAGGATGGTGTGGGTCTCTGATGATGTTGGCTGCCTTTTTGAGGCAGCGACTTCGATGGTGGGGATAGGCACTCAGGTCTAAGGGACCAGTGAACATTTGGCCCCATTGTATTAGCTTGTACTTTTCGCTTGTTATAATTGTATGTTCCCACCTTCTTTTTGCACTCTCACTTACATTTATTATTGGGGTGTTTTTCACACTCTCTATTTCACACAGAGCGTCGTGAGTCTGTGGAATTCTCTACCTCAGAGAGCGGTGGAGGCCGGTTCTATGGATACTTTCAAGAGAGAGCTAGATAAGGCTCCTAAAGATACCGGAGTCAGGGGATATGGGGAGAAGGCAGGAACGGGGTACTGATTGGGGATGATCAGCCATGATCACATTGAATGGCGGTGCTGGCTCGATGGGCCGAATGGCCTAGTTCCAGCACCTATTGTCTATTTTCTATTATCTATTGTTTTCTACGTATTCAAAACCGTCACCATTTCCTTTATTATTCTATATTATTAATTTTTTCAAGTCTTAAGAGTCATGGAGTCATAGAGTGATATGGCATGGAAACAGGCCCATCGACCCACCTTGCCCACACCGGCCAACATGTCCCAGCTACACTACCCCCAACTGCTTCGCATTTGGCCCATATCTCTCCAAACTTGTCCTATCCATGTACCTGTCTAACTGTTTCTTAAATGTTGGGATTGTCCCTGCCTCAACTCCTCTGGCAGCTCGTTCTACACATCCACCACCATTTTAAGTAGTCTCTTAAGTAACCAAGATAGAATTTTGTAACTTTTTACTTTTGTACTTGCAGAAGCTCTTTATATTTAGAGTCTTCCAGCACAGAAACGGGGGCCTTTGACACTTCGAGTTCATGGCAGCTATCAAGCACCTATTTTACGCTGATCACGTTTTATTCTCTCCCCGTAGTTATCACCTTCCCCCCTGATCCCATCACCCACCTACATACTGGGATCAACATAGAGTCCAATTAACAGTCCAACTTGCACGTCTTAGAGATGTGGGAGGAAACCCGAGCACCCGAAACGTGGTTAAAGGCAGAATGTGCAAACTCCACGAAGACAGTAGTGTCGTGGCCATTTGGCTTTTTTTGTGTGTCAGTAATGTTGGCATGTGTCTTTAAATTTTAGACTGCCCGTTATATTGTGGGTGGGATTTATGACGTATTTTAGGGCATGTTTGGAGCTAAGTTTCTTGCGCAGAAGCTTAGTTTTTAGTGTAGTTTCGCACCAGCATGGAGAAGGTTTACCCTTTGACCATGCGAAGCGTAACAGAGACACAAAGAGTTTTCTAACTTCTTAAGCGATAAACTGGAATTCGATGAAGATTATAGTGTATGTCGGAAGACGTTTGGATGTACCTTTTCATCAACAATAAAGAAGATATTTATCAAAAGACTGTGTTATGAAGATTTATCTGTGAGGAAGCAGTGAAGGTCCCCGACGGAGAGCTCACATGCGTATAACGACATTCTCCTTAATCATGCTGTCCACTTAGTGGCTAGAGGGAATAATCTCTTGAACGATATAAATACCTGCCACTACAAGTAGTGGAGGTCAGGATTGAACTTGGCTCCCTGGAGCTGTGAGGCAGCAACTCTACCACTGTGCCACCCCATATTTGTTTTTGCTAGTTCCCTTTTAATGCATTTGCCGCCCTTTAGGTCGTTTCGATGTAGGCTGTTGCAACATAGTGGCTACACAGCTGAGATAGCCACAAGTGTCAGTGACCCAAGGGCATGAGTTCGATTCAGGGTTTGGGCACTGAATAAATATGGAATTAAAAAGCTAACCTTGAAACCACTAGATTGTCATCAACGCCACCCTGGTTCAATAATATTCAGGGCGGCGCCGTGGCGAAGAGGTCGTTTAGAGATACAGCGCGGCCCACCGGGTCCGCACCGACCAGCGATCCCCGCACATTAATACCATCCTACACCCACTTGGGACAATTTTTGACATTTACCAGGCCAATTAACCTACAAACCTGCACGTCTTTGGAGTGTGGGAGGAAACCGAAGATCTCGGAGAAAACCCACGCAGGTCACGGGGAGAAGGTACAAACTCCGTACAGACAGCACCCGTAGTCGGGATCGAACCCGGGTCTCCGACGCTGCATTCGCTGTAAGGCAGCAACTCTACCGCCGCGCCGCCGTGACCATAATGTTGCAGCCTCACAGCGCCAGAGTCCCGGGTTCGATCCTGACTGCGGGTGCTTGTCTGTACTGAGTTGTACATTCGCCCCATGGCCTGTGTGGGGTTTTTTTTCCGAAATCTTTGGTTTCCTCCCACACACCAAAGACGTACAGGTTTGGAGGTTAATTGGCTTTGATAAAATTATAACTTGTCCCTAGTGAGTGTACGGTTGTGTTGGTGTTCGGGGATCGCTGATCGGCGCAGACTTGGTGGGCTGACGGGCTTGTTTCCACACTGTATCTCTAAAACCAAAATAAACTCAAAATTAAAACTAAGCCGCCGATAGATCATCTTTCTCCTAATCATTATTGCTCCATTGAAGATACATTTATTGAGGCTATTGAAGAACTTCTTTAAATCTCTGCCACTGCTTATCTACAGCCCTACCTTCTCATCTTTGCCAAGTCCACTTAAGCATTCATACCTTTGTAATTGTCCTTATTTAAGTTTAAGCCACGCGTTTCAGAGACAAGATTCTCGCTGTGAAACTGAATGTAAAATGCAATAATATCCTGATCCTTCCCCATGTGGTCATTAATTAATCCTGTTTCATTGCTCATACGAGAGGAGCCAATCCCCTGATAAACTATACGATGTATTATTCAAAGAAATTGTCCCAATTGCATTGCATGGTAAAATTTCCCATCGCAGTTTCATTTAGTTTAGTTTAGGTGATTTGTACGGGTGTCAGGCGTTCTGGGGAGAAGGCAGGAGAATGGGGTTCGGAGAGAGAGATAGATCAGCCACGATTGAATGGCGGAGTAGACCTGTTTAGTTCAGTTTAGTTTAATGGCCGAATGGTCTAATTCTGCTCTACTTCCACTTCCACTTATGACCTCTAGTTTAGTTTAGTTTAGTTTTAGTTTAGTTCAGTTTATTGTCACGTGTGCCAATAGACAATAGACAATAGGTGCAGGAGTAGGCCATTCGGCCATTTGAGCCAGCACCGCCATTCAATGTGATCATGGCTGATCATCCACAATCAGTACCCCGTTCCTGCCTTCTCCCCGTATCCCCTGACTCCGCTATCTTTAAGAGCCCTATCCAGCTCTCTCTTGAAAGCATCCAGAGAACCGGCCTCCACCGCCCTCTGAGGCAGAGAATTCCACAGACTCACCACTCTCTGTGAGAAAAAGTGTTTCCTCGTCTCCGTTCTAAATGGCTCACCCCCTTATTCTTAAACTGTGGCCCCCGGTTCTGGACTCCCCCAACATCGGGGACATGTTTCCTGCCTCCATCGTGTCCAAACCCTTAATAATCTTATACGTTTCAATAAGATCCCCTCTCATCCTTCTAAACTCCAGAGTGTACAAGCCCAGCCGCTCCATTCTCTCAGTATATGACAGTCCTGCCATCCCAGGAATTAACCTTGTGAACCTACGCTGCACTCCCTCAAATTAGGGGAGCAAAACTGCACACAATACTCCAGGTGTGGTCTCACTAGGGCTCTGTACAACTGCAGAAGGACCTCGTTGCTCCTATACTCAACTCCTCTTGTTATAAAGGCCAACATGCCATTCACTTCCTGTGCCGAGGTACAGTGAAAAACATTTGATGCGTGCTAGCCAGTCAGTGGAAACACACTGCATGATTACCATCGAGCCATCCGCAGGGCACAGATATTTAAAAGAGTGGAGCGATTATAAAGCGTGATTGCAGATCCACGTCTGTGATCAGCACGCAAAGAGTCGGCTGGATCGGGTGCCATCTTCAGAACGTATTTCAAAAGAGGCGTCGTGGATAATTCTTCTCCTCCAGGCCAGTATTTATCTTCATTCAAAATAATTAAAAGCAGATTATCTGATCATCATTGGACCTTGCCCTGCACAGATTGGCTGCCTCATTTCCCATTACAGCCGTGACCACACTTCAAAAGTTCTTTTGTCAGTTGGAAACTGCTTTGGGACATTCAGAGGCTGCCAATGTCTTTCCGCCTGCCAGTGCCTGACTTTGGGCGGGATGTGCCTTGCCGCTTACTGTGGCGATCCTAATGCTGTGCATGCACAGTCCTTTGCTGCAAGACGCAGTGCTAAACTGGCATTATCGGCGGCTCGGTGGTGCAGTGGTAGAGCTGCTGCCTTACAGCGTTGGAGACCCGGGTTCGACCCTGAGCACGGGTGCTGTCTGTGCGGAGTTTGTACGTTCTCCCCGTGGCTTCCGGGAGTGCTCCCATACAGTTTCCTCCCACACCCCAAAGACACGCAGGTTAATTGGTTAATTGGCTTCGGGTTAAAAAAAAAGCTAAATTGTCCTTAGTGTGTAGTATACTGCCGCAATTTGTCAAAAGGAAGCAACTGGCAATTTTGTCAAAATTGAGTTATTGCTTGTTTTAGGGTATTTAAGATATGCTCTACACAATGGTGAACAAAATAAGTCTTCTCCGAGTACAATTTGAAAATATTTATACCAGAGAAGTAAGAAATTCCATCACAGAGAGCTGAAAGTAAAACATGTTTTCCTCAGTTACGAGAAAACGCCTTTCTGTCAGTTGCTTTATTTGTCAAAGTAGGGCAGTATGGTGCCAGCGTGCGGGGTGATCGCTGGTTGGCGCAGACTCGGTGGGCCGAAGGGCCTGTGTGCTCGCCGTGGATCTAAATCTAAAACGACTGTAAGTGCAAAGTTAGTTCTACACACACGCACGCACAGCTCTGGTGACGGATCACTAAAACATTCTTCCAGTTTAATTACTTTTTTTGACTGCAATGTTCCATTTGACAGCGGCCTTGCTTCTGAGTTTGATGGCTCCACATCAGCGCAGAAACCAGGCAACCGCTTCCATCCATGAGCGAGGAGACGCGCGTTGTTGGAGTTGCCATTGATCATCTGAGCTATCAAAGCCGCCGTTCCTGTCCGCCTAGGGAACTGCAAGCTAAAGACCCTTAGGCGCAGGTCAGCCAACTAGAATGGCCAACACTGGCAAAGAAAAGAGAAAATGTGTAGGAAAGAACTGCAGATGCTGGTTTAGATCAAAGGTAGACACAAAGTGCTGGGGTAACTCAGCGGGACGGGCAGCATCTCTGGAGAGAAGGAATGGATGAGGTCTGAGCTCAGGCCTGAAGAAGGGTCGCGACCCGAAACCTCACCCATTCCTTCGCTCCATAGATGCTGCCTCACCCGCTGAGTTTCTCCAGCATTTCTGTCTACCTTTTATTTTTCCAGCATCTGCAGTTCTTTCTTAAAAAGAAGAAATTAGAGGCATTTTAAGAAATATTTAGATAGGGTACAGTACATGATTAGGACAGGTTTAGGGGGTTATGAGCCAAATGCAGGCAGGTGGGAATAGTGTAGATGGGACATGTTGCTCGGTGTGGGCAAGTTGGGCTGAAGGGCCTGTTTCCACGCTGTATGACTCTATGACACTCTATGACCCTAGTGTGGAAGATGCTTGCTAATGCAGATATCACAGTGGAATTAATCCATTTCAAACCAGTACAATGGCAGTGGGCTTGTGGAAGAGACATTTGGATAGGCACATGGATAGGTAGACACAAAGTGATGAAGTAACTCAGCGGGACAGACAGCATCTCTGGAGCGAAGAAATTTACTGAAATGTTACCCATTTCTTCTCTCCAGAGATGCTGTCTGTCCCGCTGAGTTACTCCAGCATTTTGCGTCTACCTTCGATTTAAACCAGCATCTGCAGTTCTTTCCTACACATCCTGTACTTGGATAGGACAGGTTCAGATGGCTATGGGCCAGCATTCTCCGGGTGTCTGTGAGGCAGGCTGCAGTAAATCCGAGCCGAACTCTTGCAATCTGCTCATTGCCCAACTCCAAGTGTTGCCATGCCAACCACACAGGAGCTTCTAAAGCTAATGGAAAACTATATCCTATTTCGCACAAAGCTGTGAGGCACGGCACAGGGACAAACTGTGAGGAAAAACAATGAAAACTCAAAAGAGAAACGAAATTTGTTTCCGAGGCTGGAAGCTTAAATAAGAACACCCAGTCTCTTCATCCTGGCCCTGTTTTGTTGTTGGTCCTGTTTGCTCCCTCAGTGCTCTCTGCCTTAATTGACTCCCGGCAATCTTGTTCTTGCACAGGTCGCAGTTCCCCCATGGTCTAGTCCTCCCTCTCTACACAGCCTCCCTCAGCTCGACATACCCCTGGACCCTCTCATCCACATCTGGCCTGCAGTCCTTTCCAGGTTTCACAATGGTGTCTCAGTCTTCAGCTACCATCGCCTGGTGAATCTCTGGCCTAATGAGGCCTGTCCTCCAGTTGTGTAAGCAAGAACTGCAGATGCTGGTTTAAATCGAAATGCTGGAGTAACTCTACTGCTACGCTAGCATGCAGCCCACTTAGTTAAAAAAAGTAAATAATTTTTCTGAACATAAATTGAACTATAACTTATTTATTGTGCTACAAAAGTAAAATATGGTGTCCGCTTGTGACCGACTTTTAATCTCCCTATTCTGTTCTATTTTGTTTGAAAACATGCTGGTGAGGTGCTATTTCGCACTAAGGCAGCTAGATAAATGCAGCACGCTGCTAGCTTCGTGCCATCTCTTTTAATATTTCTCTGTGACACTGAGGTATTTTGTGTTTGGAAGCATGCTGGTGAAGTTAAAAAAAAATATTTGGACAGGTAGGGGCAGCACAGTGGCGCAGCGGTAGAGTTGCTGCCGGAGAGCGCTTGCAGCGCCAGAGACCCGGGGTTCGGTCCTGACCACGGGTGCTTCTCTGTACGGAGTTTGTACGTTCTCCCCGTGACCTGCGTTGGGCTTTCACCGAGAACTTCGGTTTCCTCCCACACTCCAATGACGTACAGATTTGAGGGCCAATTGGGTTGGTGTAACTGTACAAATTGTCCCTAGCGCGTGTCAAAGGTCATCGAGCGGAGCTAGGAACTTTGGTGCGTGTAGGGCAGTGTTAGTGTGCGGGGATCGCTGGTCGGTGTGGACTCGTTTCCACGTTGTATCTCTAAACTAAACTAAATTAAGGCACATGGATAGGAAAGGTTTGGAGGAATAAGGGCTGAACACGGCCAGGTTAGACTAATGTAAATGGAGCATGTTGGGCAGTTTGTTTTCCACACTGCATGGCCTGAAGAATGTATCTTCATTGTTTCTTGGTACACGTGACAATAGATTAAATTAAATTAAACTTAATTTACTCTATGACTCTAACTGTCATGGAATGCAAAAGCTGCTAGTTTAGTTTAGTTTAGATACAAGGCAGAAACAGGCCATTCGGCCCACCGAGTCTGTGCCGACTAGCGATCCCCATACACGCGCAGTGTCCTACACACGAGAGACAATTTACAATCTTTACCGAAGCCAATTGACCTGACAAACCTGTACGTCTTTGCAGTGTGGGAGGAAACCGGAGCACCCGGAGAAAGCCCACGCAGTCATAGGGAGAACGCACAAACAGCGTGCAGACAACACCCGTGGTCAGGATTGAACCCGTGGTCTGTGGTGTTGTGAGGTAACGACACTAAAGCCCCTGTCCCACTTAGTGTCCTTGGCACGCTAATTACGCGACCTGGTGGTCGCGTTGAGGCGCGACGGTCCCACGAAGCTCGCGGACGACTTCATGCATTCGCACAGCCGTCTGGAGCGCGTGAAGTCATTTGTAAATGGACACAAAATGCAGGAGTAACTCAGCGGGACCGGCAGCATCTCTGGAGAGAAGGAATGGGTGATGTTCCGTGTAGAGACTCTTCTTCAGTCTGAAAGAGGGATCATGACCCGAAACGTCATCCATTCCTTCTCTCCAGAGATGCTGCCGGTCCCGCTGAGTTACTCCTGCATTTTGTGTCCATCTTCAATGTTCTTGGCCCCGCTCTGGGAGTAGAAATGGGGGCGGATCCGGACCGCAACGGCTGTGAGCCCCAGGCCGAGCTCGGCGATCGTTTGCCTACTTCTGCTGCTTGAGACGTTGCGTCGCGCCAGGGTCTTGGGCCTGTCCCACTTTGGCCGTCGGTTATGCGCCAGGCCGGTGGCGCGCAAAGATTTAGTTCGCTACAAAATTTCGGAGCCCACAACTACACACCCCTCCGCGCTTCTCAGTGGGACCGGCCCCGCGCGGCCACACGATGCCCGTGTGCCTCAAGGCGACGACGAGGTTGCGTAATTTTTCCGTACCAAGGACACGTAAGTGGGACAGGGCCTTTAGGCTGCGCCTAGCTAGATAACAACAATGTGTTGTGCTTTACAACCTTGTTAGTGTGGTTGATAGTGTGAGACCCAGCAAGGACTACGGTGTTATTCAGGAACTGAGTTCTGGAAACACTGGACCTAATTGCATGCTCAGTGGGTCCCAAGGGCTGTGTCGCGGCTCTGGCCGGGACCGCCTCATTGTAAGTGCTCAGTTATCAAGAGCAGGTAATGGAGAGAAACCCTTCATTACCGAGGCTCGGAGTGTTGGCGTTTAATTGGTTGCTACGTGGGTGGTCCTGCTTCATTCCAACAAGAGCTTTGCATCCAGTTTTCGAGAGCAGAGGATAATGAACGATTACCAAATTACGGCCTAAAACAGGCAATGAACTGTCAGCGCTGTGCCACCACACGACTTACACCGCAATTGAAATCATTCTGGACCATGAATGTTTCAAAATGCAGCCCATTTTACTGTGGTAGGAGTGGTGTGTAGGCTCCCAACAGCACAAACTCTCCTTACAGCACACGCTCTACCCGACTTGTTTAGTTTAGAGATACAGTTCGTTCAGCGCCGACCAACGATCCCCGCACACCAACACCACCCTACACACACGAAGGGCAGTTTACAATTTTTATGGAAGCCAATTAGCCTACAAAGCTGTACATCTTTGAAGTGTGGGGGGAAACCAGAGCTCCCGGAGAAAACCCACGCAGGTCACGGGGAGAATGTACAAACTCCGTACAGACAAGCACCCATAATCGGGATTGAACCCGGGTCTCTGGAGCTGTAAGGCAGTCACTCTACCGCTGCACCACTTGTTTCAGTCAGAAGGACTGGAATCCTTCTAAATTCCAGTGAATACAAGCCCAGTCGCTCCATTCTTTCATCATGTGACAGTCCAGCCATCCCGGGGATTAACCTGGTGACCCTACGCTGCACTCAATCAATCGCAAGGATGTCCTTCCGCAGATTAGGGGACCAAAACGGCACACAATACTCCAGGTGTGGCCTCACCAGGGCCCTGTACAGCTGCAGTAGGAACTCTTTACTCCTATACTCTTTACTCCTACTCAACTCCTCTCGTTGTGAAGGCCAACATGCCATTAGGCACCGAGGGGGGTTGAATGTATCCTGGACAAGGATTGTAATATAGTTATTTAGTCGTATACTTAGTATATTTGTTTGGTCTTGTGCTAGGGTAGTGGGTTCTTGTTTGTTTTATTGTGTTGTAAATACTGTTTTAATATTTGAATAAATATTTTAGATTTTTTTTTAAAAGACATGCCATCAGCTTTCTTCACTGCCTGCTGTACCTGCATGCTTACTTTCAGTGACTGATGTACAAGGACCCCCAGGTCCCGTTGTACTTCCCCTTTTCCAAACCTGACACCATTCAGATAATAATCGGCCTTCTCGTTCTTGCCACCAAAGTGGATCACCTCACATTTGCAGGTTTGCCGTCTTCTGTAAATTGTCCTCAGTGTGTAGAATAGTGCTATTGTACGGGTGATCTAGACAGAGAAAAAAGGTGCAGGAGGAGGCCATTCGGCCCTTCGAGCCAGCACCGCCATTCATTGTGATCATGGCTGATCGTCCCCAATCAATAACCCGTGCCTGCCTTCTCCCCAGATCCCTTGATTCCACCAGCCCCTAGAGCTCTATCTAACTCATGTATTGTTGGCATGGGCTCGGTGGGCCAAAGGTCCTGTTTCCGCGTACCCACATCTTCATTGGCGACTCGGCGCGTACCTGGTGGGCCAAAGGGCCTGTTTCCATGCTGTATCGCTAATGTCTGAAGTCTAAAGGCACGCACAAAGATGTGCGCAGCTATATGTATGAGTGCCAACATACCGCGAATGGTATGTTGGCATTCATAGCAAAAGGATTTGAGTACAAGAGCAGGGAGGTTCTACTGCAGTTGTACAGGGTCTTGGTGAGGCCACACCTGGAGTATTGCGTACAGTTTTGGTCTCCAAATCTGAGGAAAGACATTCTTGCCATAGAGGGAGTACAGAGAAGGTTCACCAGACTGATTCCTGGGATGGCAAGACTTCCATATGAAGAAAGACTGGATAGACTCGGCTTGTACTCGCTGGAATTTAGAAGATTGAGGGGTGATCTCATAGAGACTTACAAAATTCTTAAGGGGTTGGACAGGCTAGATGCAGGAAGATTGTTCCCGATGTTGGGGAAGTCCAGGACAAGGGGTCACAGTTTAAGGATAAGGGGAAGTCTTTTAGGACCGAGATGAGAAAATCGTTTTTCACACAGAGAGTGGTGAATCTGTGGAATTCGCTGCCACAGAAGGTAGTTGAGGCCAGTTCGTTGGACATATTTAAGAGGGAGTTGGATGTGGCCCTTGTGGCTGAAGGGATCAGAGGGTATGGAGAGAAGGCAGGTACAGGATACTGAGTTGGATGATCAGCCATGATCATATTGAATGGCGGTGCAGGCTCGAAGGGCCGAATGGCCTGCTCCTGCACCTAATTTCTATGTTTTTCTATATGTATCTGTATCTTTGTGGAGCAGCTGGTAGAGACGCTGACTCACTACCCCACAGGCCCATGTTCAATCCTGACCTGGGTTGCTGTCTCTGTGCAGTTTACACGTTCTCCCAATTCGAGAGGGTTCTCCTCAGAGAGCTCTGGTTTCCTTCCACATCCCAAAAGACATGCGGGTCAGTAGGTTAGTAGCTCACTGTGAGTTGTAAATTAAAATCTTAAATTGAAATTTGACATTTTAAATTTTGCGATCGGAGCAGAATTGGGCCGTTCGGCCCATCAGGTCTACTCCACCGTTCATCATGGCTGATCTATCTTTCCCTCCTAACCCTATTCTCCTGCCTTCTGTAGTCATGCCTACTATGTTCTGTTGTGCTGAAGCAAAGCAAGAATGTCATTGTCCTATCAGGGACACATGACAATAAACTCTTGAATCTCCCCATAACCATATAACCATATAACCATATAACAATTACAGCACGGAAACAGGCCCTCTCGGCCTTTCCAGTCCGTGCCGACCATTTGTTTTCTCCTAGTCCCATCTACCTGCACTCAGACCATACCCCTCCATTCCCTTCCCGTCCATATACCTATCCACTTTACTTTTAAATGTTAAAATCGATCCTGCCTCCACCACTTCTGCTGGAAGCTCATTCCACACAGCCACCGCCCTCTGAGTAAAGAAGTTCCCCCTCACGTTACCCCTGAACTTCTGTCCCTTAATTCTCATCTCATAACCCCTGACACCCGCACTAATCAAGAACATGTGGATGTGGTAGAATCTAGAGAGAGTTGATGAAAATATGGAGAGAAAATATATGATGAGGATAATTCCCGAGATGGCGGGACTGTCGTATGTTGAAAGAATGGAGCGACTGGGCTTGTATACAATGGAATTTAGAAGGATGGGAGGGGATCTTATTGAAACATATAAGATTATTAAGGGATTGGACACGCTAGAGGCAGGAAACATGTTCGCGATGTCCAAAACCAGGGGCCACAGATTAAGAATTAGGGGTAGGCCATTTAGAACCAAGATGAGGAAAAACTATTTCACCCAGAGAGTTGTGAATCTGTGGAATTCTCTGCCTCAGAAGGCAGTGGAGGCCGATTCTCTGAATGTTTTCAAGAGAGTTAGATAGAGCTCTTAAAGATAGCGGAGTCAGGGGATATGGGGTGAAGGCAGGAACGGGGTACCGATTGTGGATGATCAGCCATGATCACAGTACATGGCCTACTCCTGCACCTATTGTCAATTGTCCTTTTGTCTATTGTGATTAATGTAGCATGCTGTAACTGGACGGTTGATGGCCAGTATAGACTGAGTGGGCCGAAGGGACTGATTCCGTGCTGTATCTCTATACGACTCCATGTCACAGGTAGATAAAGACACACACACACACACTCGAGCCCATGAAGGCTCTTTCAGTCCCAGGCAACAATGATGTGATGCGATTACGGGGATTTCATTTCTAACAGCTTTAGTAATGCAGTCTTTATCTACTTGTGCACCATTAATGAAGCCTGTGCTGTACTGCTGCTGATAAACTCCATCCTTCTCCTCCTGCTCTCCCCAGAGTGACTGCTCGAGTGACAGCGACAGCGAGGACAATTTTATCATGATCCCTCCGCGTGACCACCTGGGCCTGGCCATCTTCTCCATGCTCTGCTGCTTCTGGCCCCTGGGCATCGTAGCCTTCTACTTCTCACAGGGGGTAAGACCCACCGCTACCCGCTCCCGCACTCGACCCCACCGCACTGTAACCCCGGCCATGTGTGTGTGTGTGTGTGAGGGAGAGCGAGGAAGTGAGAGAGACAGTTATTTATGCACTGATGTGTGTGTGTGTGTGTGTGTGTGTGTGTGTGTGTGTGTGTGTGTGTGTGTGTGTGTGTGTGTGTGACTGTGTGCGGTGTGTGTGTGTGTGCGTGTGTGTGTGCATGTGTGTGTGAGCGTGTGTGTGCGCGTGTGCGTGTGCGTGTGTGTGTGACTGTGTGTGTGTGTGTGTGTGTGTGTGTGTGTGGGGGTGTGTGTGTGTGTGTGCGTGTGTGTGCGTGTGTGTGTGCGTGTGTGTGTGCGTGTGTGTGCGTGTGTGTGTGTGTGTGTGTGTGTGTGTGTGTGTGTGTGCGTGCGTGTGCGTGCGTGTGCGTGCGTGTGCGTGTGTGTGTGTGTGTGTGTGTGCGTGTGCGTGCGTGCGTGCGTGCGTGCGTGCGTGCGTGCGTGCGTGCGTGTGTGTGTGTGTGTGTGTGTGTGTGGCTGTGTGTGTGTGGCTGTGTGTGGCTGTGTGAGTGTGTGTGTGTGTGTGCGTGCGTGCGTGCGTGCGTGCGTGCGTGCGTGCGCGCGCGTGCGTGCGTGTGTGTGTGTGTGGCTGTGTGTGTGGCTGTGTGTGTGGCTGTGTGTGTGGCTGTGTGTGTGTGTGTGGCTGTGTGTGTGTGTGTGTGTGTGTGTGTGTGTGTGCGTGTGTGTGTGTGTGTGTGTGACTATGTGTGTGTGTGTGTGTGACTATGTGTGTGTGTGTGTGTGTGTGTGTGTGTGTGTGTGTGTGTGTGTGTGTGTGTGCCTTGAATTATCATTGATCTACCGGCATTGTAATGTTAGTAAATACAGGTCAACCACTGATTTTCCAGCATTCTTGGGTTCCAGAGCATTTCTGGATTATCTATTTTGCCGGACCAATAGAGGTCACAGCCTCCGAGAGGAATCATAAGGTCATAAGGTCATGAGTGATAGGAGTAGAATTAGGACATTCGGCCCGTCAAGTCTACTCCACCATTCAATCATGGCTGATCTATCTCTCCCTCCTAAACCCAATTCTCCTGCCTTCTACCCATAACTCCTCACACCCGAACTAATCAAGAATCTATCTACCTCTGCATTAAAAATATCCACTGACTTGGCCTCCGCAGCCTTCTGTGGCAAAGAATTCCACAGATTCACCACCCTCTGACTAAAGACATTTCTTCCCATCTCCTTCCGAAAAGAACGTCCTTTAATTCTGAGGCTGTGACCTCTGGTCGTAGACTCTCCCACTGGTGGAGTTCAACGGTTCAGGAACGTTCCGCCTCGGCCGGCGAGGAGCCCACTTCCGAGCCCGGCAAATTCGGCCTCGGAAGCGGGCTATGGGAACGGACCTGCCAGTTCCAGTGCCCAGGTCGCAGGGGGCAGATTTGACCCGCCGATCGGCCGCGGAAGTCCCGATGAGGTCGGGATCGGCTGCCTCACTCGGCCTAGGTGCCAGGTTTTATTTTTTGGGGGGGGGGGGGTGGGGTTTTGTCCGGATTAATTTTGTCCGAATTAAAGGAGGCGCCGGACCACCAGTTGCCGGAAAATCGTTGGTGGACCTGTACATGTTTTTAAGAGAGTTTGTGGAGGAGGAAGGATAAATACAGATGAAAGGGAAGCACTGCAAGAAGGAAGTGGAACTGGTTCCCGATACTACAGCAGTGTGGCGAACATGAAGTCAACACAGTGAGATTACGGTGGCTCAGCTGTAGAGTTGAGGCTGTGACCTCTAGTCCTAGAGGTCACAGCGCCAGAGACCTAGGTCCTAGGCCTCGCAGCGCCAGAGGCCCGGGTTCCATCCCAACTGCGGGCGCTATCTGTACTTTCTCCCCGTGGACCACGTGGGTTTACTCCGGGTGCTCCGGTTTCCCCCCACACTCCAAAGACGTACAGGCTTGTAGGTTAATTGGCTTTGTTAAAAATTGTAACTTGTCCCTGGTGTATGAAGGATAGTGCTCGTGTACGGTGGGGGGGGGGGGGGGGGGGGGTGCGCTAGTGGCGGCGCGGACTTGGTGGGCCGAAGGCCCCGTTTCCTGCACTGTATCTCTAAACTATACACGCCCAGGCCTGTTGTCTGTTGCTGGGCTCCCATTAAAGTAGCACAGTCTGAAGAATGGTCCCGACCCAAAAGCGTCACCTATTCCTTCGCTCCATCGATGCTGTCCCATCCGATGAGTTTCGCCAGCATTTTTGTCTACCTTCGATTTTCCAGCATGTGCGGTTCCTCCTTAAGCAATTCAATTGCCGTCACCTCCCCCATTCCTGCTCACCAAAGGCTTCCCTTCACACGTTGCTGCATTAAATGTTATACGACATGTGTCGGAACGATTCTCCGGCCTGTCTTGTGTTCTCAAGAAGCCTGATGCTGTGTCCTCTCCGCTCCCATGTGGACTCTGGCCTGGAACGCGGAACACCACGGAAAAATAGGCGGCATATATAGAATTTCCAATTTCATCAGGAGCAATTGAATGGAAAAGACAGCTGGCAGCCTGGGGCAAGGGGAGATGGTGAATAACAGTCATTTTTATCTTAAGACCAGAGGGATACTTGACAGCAATAAATATTAAAAATTCATTAGCCGGCGTAATTGTGAACTATATTTTTAAATGCTTGCTTGTACAGATTAGTGTTCTGTATGACTAAAAGGCTGAATTGTCAAAGCACAGCTTTAATCTGATTTCATTTCTACCAATTTGTTAAATGAAATTAATATACTCTTACTGCAGTATATAAATTAATGTATGTTAAATGTAGTCGTGGAAATCAACGTTCTTCCAGAAGAAAAAAAGAAATGAACTGAACGTCGGAATAATTTTGCAAACAAAAGTTTGTTTGTGATCGACTTCGTGCTCTGTAGAAGGAATCCACGGTTCATTTGTTCGCTCGTCAAAGAATGGGCATCGGTGGCAGGTCACGATATTTATTGCCCGTCTCTGCGGCAGGGAAGCAAAGTTGCTGCCTCGCAGCGCCAGAGACCCGGGTTCGATCCTGACCGCGGGTGCTGCCTGTACGGAGTTTGTACGTTCTCCCCGTGACCACGTGGGTTTTTTCTGTGTGCTCCGGTTTCCACCCACACTCCAAAGACGTGCGTGTTTGTAGGTTAAGTGGCTTCGGTAAAACGTGTAAATTGTCCCTAGTCAAGTCAAGTCAAGTCAAGTGTATTCGTCACATACGCATACGAGATGTGCAGTGAAATGAAAAGTGGCAATGCTCGCAGACTGTGCAAAGAAACTACAAAACAGAATGGAACAGAATCAGTAATTACATATTTGTGGGAGAGAAAAAAAAAGAAGAGACAGCAATATAAAAAGCCATCACACAACAGTAAATTGGTCCGGTAAGTTGGTCCCTGGTGAGATAGTTGTTTACAGTCCATAATGGCCTCTGGGAAGAAACTCCTTCTCATCCTCTCCATTCTCACAGCGTGGCAACGGAGGCGTTTGCCTGACCGTAGCAGCTGGAACAGTCCGTTGCTGGGGTGGAAGGGGTCGAAAGTGCGTGTAGGATAGTGTTAGCGTGTGGGGATCGCTGGTCGGCGCAGACTCGGGGGCCCAAGGGCCTGTTTACCTCCAGAATTTATTGTCTATCCCTAATTGCCCCTGAGAGATTGGTGGTGAACCACCATCTTGAACCATGGCAGTTCTTCTGGTGAAGGCCCTCCCACGGAGACTGAGAATTGAGACCCAGCGGCAATAAAGATCCAACGCTATTAGTTCATGTCTTAGGAGCAGAATAAGGCCATTCTGCCCATCTAGTCTACTCTGCCATTCAATTATGGCCGATCTATCTTTCTCTCTCAACCCCATTCTCCTGCCTTCTCCCCATAACCCTCGACATCCTGACTAGTCAAGAACCTGTCATAGTCCGCCTTAAAAATACCCAATGGCTTGGCCTCCACAGCCGCCTGTGGCAATGAATTCCACCGTTTCACCACCCACTGACTAATGAAATTCCTCCACGCAATCTCCTTTCCAAAGGGTACGCCCTTTTATTCTGAAGCTGTGCCCTCTGCTTCATAGAGTCCCGCACCGGTGGGAACATCTTCTCCTCATCCCCCCTACCCAGGCCCATCACTCAACTGTGCTCATTTATCAGCACGAGCCGGCATTGCGAGGATGTTTTCAGGCTGCTTTTCCCGGGGATGTTCACCCTGCCTCAGGCGATTAGTAACACAGGATAGTAACACGGTTGCTCCCGTCCACTTTTCACAAGGAGCCGAGGTTTACCGAGCACACCTTTTCTCATTGCAAGGCTTTGCAATTGATTTTCGTCCTGAATTTTGATCTGTGGCCTATCTCAACGCAACAGGAGCGGATCTAATAGACGCCTTAGCCTTCAGCACTTTGTAATTGATGTATGGAAGACCTGCGAGGAAAGGGATGGGACTGCCTTAGCTGAATTCTAATGCTGAATATTCCTGAAGAGGTGCTCAGTACATTGCCGTTGACCAGAAATCAAGGTACCTGGGCTCATTTTAGTTTAGTTTTGTTTAATTTAGTTGAGTTGAGTCTTATTTAGTTTAATTTAGTTCAGTTTAATTTAGAGATACAGCACGGAAACAGGCCTTTTGGCCCCCTGAGTCGCGCCGACCAACGATCCCCGTACACTAACAATATCATACACGCAATTGGGATCATTTACATTTATACCGAGCCAGTTAACCTACAAACCTGCACGTCTTTGGAGTGTGGGAGGAAACCGGAGATCCCGGAGAAAACCCACGCAGGTCACGGGGAGAACATACACGTACATCGAACAGACAGCACAAGTGGTCGGGATCGAACCCGGGTCTCTGGTGCTACGGGGCAGAAACTCTACCGCTAGGCCACCGTGCCGCCCATTGATAAGAGACGGGTTGAGATGCAACCATAGTAGTCGAAGAAAGTAATTTTTAGCCAAAGAAATAAATATATTCGGTTGTTTCAGAAAGTAGAAGGGACCATAATGTTACATGTGGAAAAACCCATCCGGTTCACTGACGACCGACGGACAAGAAACTCTGGGCTCCTTCAGCAAGACTCTGGGGTCCTTGAGCAAATCCTGAGTAAAAGTCAAGTCAAGTCACTTTTATTTATACAGCACATTTAAAAAACAACTCTCGTTGGCCCAAGTGCTTTACATTGGTATAAGAATAGTATAACAAACAACAGTGGTTCAATGATTAAATACAAACATCACTACATACATATAGCCCTCGCTCAGAGGACGTCAAGAAAGGCTTGGGAGTAGAGATGAGGGTTTATGCTTGAGTCTTCACTGCCTTCTGTAATGGTCCAACAAACCACCCAGTTCAAGGGACAATTAGGGGCGGCATGGTGGCTCAGCGGTAGAGTCGCTGCCTTACAGCGCCAGAGACCCAGGTTCGATCCTGTCCACGGGTGCTGACTGTATGGAGTTCCCACGTTCCAAAGACGTACTGGTTCTACTAATTCCACTCGTCGCAGCCCTCTTATCCCCTCCCTCGTTATCTCCTCTTCCCCAGCCAACAATGGGCCATTGTGGGCCCCACCCTTCCTTGGTCATCTGTTGCCGGCCCTGAATTGTTCTGAACTTTTCCCACCTCCAGTTCCCTCCCTCTCCTCTGACTTTCAGCCTGAAGAAGGGACCCGACCTGATACGTCACCCATCCTTTTTCTCCAGAGATGCTGCCTGAGTAACCCGTTGAGTAAATGGCCTGTCCCACTTATGCGACCTTTTAGGCAGCTACAGGAGACTATGCGATCACCACATGGTCGCCACATGTTCGCGGGTGGTTGCCAGGGAATCGCCTTCATGGTCGTGAGGAGTTCCCGCATTCTCGGAACTAGTCGCGGCTTCATTCTGAAGCCGCCATGGAGAGTAGCAAGAATTCTCGTACCGTAGGTGCAGTGGTAGTGGGTCGACAGGAGGTCGTAGGTTCTCGTAGGTTGAAGCTGGTGCTGACCAGTGAATTTCATTGGCTCATTGGGTTTTTGGGTCATTGGGTCACAGTAGTTTTCAGAACCAAGGATAACCAACCGGTAATGTAAAATGTCCGCCGAGCTTCACAGCCGTGTATCTCGGGTTTCTTAAAAGTTGTCTCCACTCCTTCTCCCCCCACCCCCTCTCCCCACCTCTTTTAACGGACTTGCGTGACCCTTCCCGTGCACTGTGCTTTCGCCGTCTTAATTACAGCGCCAACCTTCCTGTTCATCGCGGTGTGTGTCTGTATCACATTGGCTTTGCACCGTGTGAATTTCACTCAGACAGCCCTCCCCCCCCCCGCTTGCCCTGTCCCCCGCCTGGTGAACATAACTGGCTGGTGAAGGAAGCGATGTGTGTGTGTGTGTTTGTGTGTTCCACCCTGACAGTCGCCGTTCCAGTCGCCGGTTTTTCAGCGACCTGCCACGACTTGACAGTCACCTGAAAAATCGCCTAAGTGGGACCGGCCCACTACTCCAGCACTTTGTGTCACCCTGAAGGTTTGGCCTAATGTTCTCCTGTTGGGTGTATGGCGGACAATATGGAATAGCCTGGCGGTGGAGGTTATGGGATTATCGACTGGGATTACATGACCAAGCCTGGCAGAATGCTCCCACTCAAATTCCCAGTGCCCTGGGACTTTCCATGGGGAGGTTAAGGGGATCCTTCCAGGCTGGTGATTAGGAACAGATGGAGCAAAGGACAAGCTATTTTTAGACGAAAGCTGTGCTTGTATGAGGAGGGCCGCTGATTACAGAGCAACAGAAGTCTACGCCGAATGTCACTTTATTCAGGCAGAGCCAAAGGAGTCACACAAGAGAAGGTAGACACAAAATGCTGGAGTAACTCAGCGGGTCAGGCAGCATCTCTGGAGGAAAGGAATAGGTGATGTTTTGGGTCGAGACCCTTCTTCAGGGCGACAAGAGTATTGACACGGTGAGTGTACTGCCTGAGTGATAGCATTCAATCCCTTACCATGTATCTGTACACTGCGGACGGCTCGATTGTAATCATGTGTTGTCTTCCCGCTGACTGGTTAGCACGTAACAAAAGCTTTTCACTGTCCCTCGGTACACGTGACAGTAAGCTAAACTGAACTGAACTGAACAAAGTCTGCGTATATTTGATGAATAAACCCCAAAGAAAGCCCCCACTCCAGAATCAAGTTAATCACCTGTACGGGTGGCAGCAGAGTGGCGCAGCGGGTAGAGTTGCTGCCTCGCAGCGCCAGGGACCCTGGTTCGATCCTGACTACGGGATGCTTGTCTGTATGGAGTTTGTACGTTCTCCTCGTGACCTGCGTGGGTTTTATCCGGGATCGCCGGCTTCCTCCCACACTCCAGAGACGTACAGGCTTGGTATAAATGTAAATTGCCTCCTAGCGTGTGCAGGGTCGTGTTGGTGTGCGAGGATCGCTGGTCAGTGCTGACTCGATGGGCCGAAGGGCCTGTTTCTGTGCCGTGTCTCTAAACTAAACGACAAACCACTGTGACGGAATGGGAAGAAGCCAGCTGGCGGAGGGCGATTCATGTGCGTGAGGCTCAAACTAGTGTGCAGGCTGACAGCGTAAGCAGCTCCGAAACTGGGATAATTGGGAAAACGTTATACCTGCCTCATGAACACGTCTTCTCGTGGCGTGCTGTTCTGCTGCGAAGTGCCAGTGCAGGTACAAATCGTGTCCCCTTTATTTTTTGGGGGTATCAAAAATAATTTATTTAATTACTATCACGATACAAAACAAAACCGTGGTGATGCACCCACCAAAATCACCAATTTATTCAGACACTAAATTTCCAAACAACTATATTACAAATGTACTAAATAACTACAATGTCCCTCACTATCACCACCCGGGCACGGACGTAACCCCGGTAAAGGGGAAAGCGTCTGCCTCGGGCGAAGCCCTCTTCCGCCTGGCGCCTCGACTGGCGCATGGCCAGCTTGGCCGGGCCTAGGGGCAACCCAACCAGGACATCTTCATCCCTGCCCACTCCCTAGATCCCGTCACCAGTCCTCCGGTCACTGACAGCAGAGCCGCTCCTCCCCCTACGGACCCGTGGTGGAGTGGCGGTGCTCCTTGCCCTCCGTACCCTGGCTACAAGGGACGCCCTGCTGGTCCCTCCACCGTCAACCGGAACGACGCTTGGCGTCCTTCTCCACTTGTCCAAGAAGGACCTAATCATCTCCCCGTGGCGGGTGGCCAGTTAAATCAGTGACATTTTCGCTTCCCCGACCGGAAGGCCCTGTCCCACTTGGGCGACATTTTCGGCGATAGCCTGAAAAGAGTTGTCACAGCGTGGTCAGGGCGTGACGCCGGGTGATGCATGTAGTGACGCACGGTGTCTCCCTGCCGCCCCTGGATTGTTCAAAATCTTCAGGCGACATCTGGGTGTTTTATCATGTTGTGCGCCCTGTCACACACTGACGTACGCTGTCCTGCGGGTGACGGCCGGTTAGGGTTAGCGTTAGGGTTAACCGGGCGTCACCCGCAGGACAGCATATGCCAGCATGTATGTCGTACAACTTGACGGTTATTAGGGCAGCTGCGGGCGTCAGTTTGGCTGGGTGTGCCAGAACTACCTCCGAGTCCCCTGAAAGCAAACTTGTTGGCCTACAAACCTGCAGTGTAGAAAATGCAACTGGGTCTCGTGAAGGTGAGTTAATGGAGCGGGATAGAGAGTTTCCGATCTCACCCAACCTTCGCTAACAAACCGGGAGATGAGAAGGTAGGCCATTTAGAACGTAGATGAGGAAATACTTTTCACACAGAGAGTTGTGAATATGTGGAATTCTCTGCCTCAGAAGGCAGTGGAGGCCAATTTTCTGGAGGCTTTCAAGAGAGAGATAGATAGCGCTCTTAAAGATAGCAAAGTCAAGGGATGTGGGGAGAAGGCAGGAATGGGATCACTGATCGTGGACGATCAGCCATGATCACAGTGAATGGCGGTGCCGACTCGAAGGGCTGAATGGCCTACTCCTGAACCTATTGTCTATTGTCTATTTCATGAAATACATATCTTTTGGGGGTTATTTTACTGCTTATGTGTTTAAACAAATTGTACGTTTCTGTTATGTAAACTACCAACAGAAAGCTTGAGAATCACTTTCCATTTATTGAAACTGCAGGAAATACAGAAAATGCGTTGCCCCCGAACCCCCACCGGGACGCTGCCCCTGGATCCCGTCAGGGGCCTAGTCAGCCTCCTGGACCCCCAGCCAATACTTCCTACTTTTTTTCTGGAGGTGAATATCATGCTTAGTTCACATTGTTTAACAATTTTGGGTCTACTGTATGAGAAGGGGTTTAAAAAAATAATAATATTCATAATACAGTGTAATTCAATACAAAATAATTAAAATAAAAATTAAAAGGTTATTAAAGTTTCATGTAGGCGAACCGTAAACGGAAAAAAATTCTAATTAAGGATGTTTCATTCTAAATATATTTAATATAAAATAATTATAAATAATTTAAAACACTATTAACATTTATGACAGAAATTAAAACTTGTGGTGATCTGTCGTGGAACATCCCCATTGAAGAAGATAACAGTGGTTACCCAGACCTCGTTGCTGGTTGCGATTGTGAAGGGGCCCCCAAAATGTACGTCCGCCACTATCTGCAGCAAACTCACGCGGTCACAGGCGGAACGTGCAAACTCCACACAAAGATACATTAAAATGATTGGGATTCAAAATAAATGTTCAAGGTTTTTCTCACATATAATACCAAGTTTTAGTACCAGGGTTTGGTGCACTTTGGAGAAGATGCTGATTAAAACCATTTCTCTTTTGCTCCCAGCCATTTAGCATCTCCCCGCTGCTGTGTTACTGTAGATGCTGTGATTTATTTTCTGCTGATTTAAATGATGTATTAATTCAGTGGAAGGCATTGTACAAGTGCAGTGTGCGTGTGTGTGCCTGAGGGACTCGGAGCTACGTGACAAATCGAAGAGCTGGTCTGGTGACAGTCCGCCAGTACTGATGTGTCTCAATGTTCACAACATAGCTCCAACCTTGTGCAAGAAGTGGTGCTCAGTAGAGATAGAGACAAAATGCTGGATTAACTCAGCGGGACAGGCAGCATCTCTGGAGAGAGTCAGGGGAGGCATGGAAAGATACGGTGTGAAAAGGACATATCAAACGGCACCCTTCAAGGAAATGTACGATGGTTCTTTGTTGGCTGAGGGGAAGGTGGCAACGAGGCAGACACACAGTAAAATTAATCAGGAGGACAGTGAAACTAGTCGGAGTACCGGGTTGGGGGAGGTGAGGCAAGAGAGGCGATGCAAGGGTTACTTGAAGTTAGAAAAATCAATATTCATATCGCTGGGTTGTAAGCTGCCCAAGCAAAATATGAGGTGCTGTTCAAACGTGCGTTTGGCTTCACTCTGACAGTGGAGGAGGCCCGGGACAGGAAGGTTTTGTTTAGTTTAGTTAATTATAGTTTAGGGATACAGCATGGAAACAGGCCCCTTTGATGATCGTCTGACTTCAGCAGACAGAAGAAGTGGGAACCTGTTGGGAGTCCCAGTCACACAGGAACTGGGTGGTGTGGGGGGAGGGAGTGTGGGGGGTGGCGTGGTGTGGGGGTGGGGTGGGGTGATGTGGTGGGGGTGGGTTGGTTGTGGGGGAAGGGGGAGTGTTGGGGTGGCGTGGTGTGGGGGGTGGTGTGGGGGAGGTGGAGTGTGGGGGTTTGGGGGGTGGTTGGGTAGGGAGTGTGGGGTGTGATATGGGGGGGAGTGTGGTGGTGAGTGGTAGGGAGGATGGAGTGTGGAGGGGTGAGGAGGGGGATTTGTGGGGATGGCGTGGTTGGTGGGGAGGGTGGGGGTGTGGGGTGGTGTGGGGGGGGTGGTGGTGTGGGGGGTGTGGAGGGGTGGGTGGTGTAAGGGGGTGTATGGGGGGTTATGATGTGGTGGGGTGGTGTGGGATGGTGGTGGAGGGGTGTGGGGTAAGTTGGGGAGGGTAGGGTTGTTGTGGGTGTAGGGTGGTGTGGTGGTGTGGGTTGGTGTGGGGGGTAAGGTGGTGTGGGGGTTGGGTGGGGGATATGGGGGGAGAAACGGGGAGGGGTAAAGGGGGTGTGGGTAGGGGGGGTGTGGGGGGAGTGGGGAAAGGGGGATGTGATGGGAGAGGGGGGTCAGAGGGACTACACTCAGCGGCCACCTGCCGCGGCACCACACAGCACCTCCCGACCCCACACAGCGGCTTTCCGGCCCCACACTCCGGCTTTCCCGACTCCGCACAGTGGCTTTCCCGACTCCACATAGCGGATTTCCTGACTCTACTCTTGTGGACTCAATCAGGACTACTTGTGGACAGCCCCGCCTCCAGAGCTTTGTTCTCCAGTGGGTGCCGGAAGGGGCGTTGCCTTCATGGTGACTGACAGGCGAGAAGACCAATCTGCTGATCTCACGATTTTGTAAACCTTCATAACTTTTGCATAATTCCACCGATCAGAACAAAACCTGGTGCGCTTGGAGCAGAGGAGAACGGTGAATAAGGTGGCGAAAACATCCTAGTGACAAAGGATACCGTTTCTGCTCAAATTAAATTAAAAAATTTAAAAAACAGAAGTTGTCAAGATTAGAGTTTTAGTAATAGTATAGATATAGATAGATAGATGGATAGATAGATAGGAAAGACATGAGTAAAGACATTCTTGCCATAGAGGAAGTACAGAGAAGGTTCACCAGACTGATTCCTGGGATGGCGCGACTTCCATATGAAGAAAGACTGGATAGACTTGGCTTGTACTCGCTGGAATTTAGAAGATTGAGGGGTGATCTCATAGAGACTTACAAAATTCTTAAGGGGTTGGACAGGCTAGATGCAGGAAGATTGTTCCTGATGTTGGGGAAGTCCAGGACAAGGGGTCACAGTTTAAGGATAAGGGGGAAGTCTTTTAGGACCGAGATGAGAAAATCGTTTTTCACACAGAGAGTGGTGAATATGTGGAATTCTCTGCCACAGAGGGTAGTTGAGGCCAGTTCGTTGGCTATATTTAAGAGGGAGTTGGATGTGGCCCTTGTGGCTGAAGGGATCAGGGGGTATGGAGAGAAGGCAGGTACAGGATACTGAGTTGGATGATCAGCCATGATCATATTGAATGGCGGTGCAGGCTCGAAGGGCCGAATGGCCTACTCCTGCACCTAATTTCTATGTTTCTATGTTTCTATAGATGAGCATGGTACACTTTGGAGGGTGATGGCTGCCTGTAATGCGCTGCGGGGGTGGTTGTGGAGGCAGACACGATAGTGGCATTTAAGATGCGTTGAGATGGGTACATGGATATGGAGGGGTCAGGATCAAGTACAGGCAGCTGAGATTACTTTAGCTTACAACGATACCTTGGGCCATTGGACCAGTTTAGCTTGGTTTGGTTTGGTTTGATTTGGTTTAGTTTAGTGATACAATGTGGAAACAGGCCCTAGTGTATAGAGAAAGTGGGATAACATAGAACTAGTGTGAATGGGTGATCAATGGATGGTGTGGCCTCGGTAGGCCAAAAGGCCTGTTTCCATGATGCATCTCTAAACAAAGCTAAACCTTACTCCTTCCCTTATAACTGTGCCATCTGGTTATGATCATCATTATCTCTGGTGTCTATATAAATGTAGAAATGTATATAACGTATAACTCTATACAGCAGGTTCCAGTTATAGGTGGTTCACAGGGCCCCTGATCCACCGCTCACTCCACTTTCGCCATTTACCCAGCGAGCTGGTGCCGCATGGCGGCACCTTCCGGTAACGGGAGGGGAGAGTGTGAGCAGCAAGGAGGAGGCGCGACCGTGACACGGACCCGTCTCCGGTGCACCGCGTGTGGGACCGGGATCTCTGCTGCTCCCTGCCCTGTGAATCTTCGCTTGTTTAAACACTCCCCCCTCCCCACCCAATGCTGCGTTTCTTCCCATGCGGCCTTGGGTTAAACGTTACCCCTCTCACTCTGTTATAGCGTGCAATCAGCACTAATGGACACCACCCTCACACCCACCCCCAGCCCCCAGCCCCCCGCCCTCCCCATTGTCCACCATTGTGAGAGTTTACAGGTTATAATAATAATAAGTGTTGTTGTTATGATAGAATAATAGAATCTAATAATGATAGAGAGGGAATCGGTGAATATAGAATATTTGGATTTCCAAAGGCATTTGACAAAGTCCCTCATAGATGACCACTCCACAAGCTTAAAGCTCATGGGGTGAAGGATATATTATTTTGGTTAACGGACTGGTGAAGTGAGAAAAAAACAAGGAGTTGGAATAGACACAAAAGACTGTGGTAACTCAGCTGGTCAGGCTGCATCTCTGGAGAGATGTCGTTTTGGGTCGAGACCATTCTTCAGTGAAATGTCACCTATTCCTTTTCTCCAGAGATGTTGAGTTACTCTCGCCTTTTGTGTATGTCTTCAGTTTAAACCAGCATCTGCTGTTTAGCACGAGTTAGTTTGACTAGACCGGGTATCAGAGGTTATGTGGTGAAGGCATGATTGAATGGCGGAGTAGACTTGATGGGCTGAATGGCCTCATTCTGCTCCTATCACTTATGTCCTTATGAAAGCTGAAGAACTAAATTCAAGGTCAGAGTTCCCTGACTACACAAAGACTGGAGGGCAAACACTCCACGAGAAGAATATGGTGTGCTGAAGGATCTTGTCAGCCTCTTCATTCAGGATCAGTTCCTGTGGATTGGAGGGGTAGCTACTGTTATCCCACTTTTTAAGAAAGGCGGGAGAGAGAAAACAGGGAATTATAGACCAGTTATTCTGACATCGGTGGTGGGGAAGATGCTGGAGGCAATTATAAAAGATGAAATAGCCGCACATTTGGATAACTATAAGAGGATCGGTCCAAATCGGCATGGATTTACGGAGGGGAAATCCTGTTTGACTAATCGTCTGGAATTTTTTGAGGACGTAACTAGGAAAATGGACAAGGGAGAATCAGTGGATGTAGTGTACCTGGACTTTCAGAAAGCATTTGATAAGGTCCCACATAGGAGATTAGTGGGCAAAATTAGGGCACATGGTATTGGGGGTAGAGTGCTGACACGGATAGAAAATTGGCAGACAGGAAACAAAGAGTAGGGATTAACGGGTCTCTTTTCAGAATGGCAGGCAGTGACTAGTGGGGTACCACAAAGCTCGGTGCTGGGACCGCCGCTATTTGGACCGCCCAGATCCAAGATGGCGTCGCGTGCACAACGCGAGGCTCTGTGTCTCCGTAGTTTTAGCAATTTTTTTTAGTTCTGTTAATAATTAACTTAGTTTTCGCCCGGAGCACTCGAGCGAAGACTCTGTACGGCCGTCAGGAGCTACTGGAGCTCGGCCGTCTCCACGTAACGAGCCCCAGAAGCGACTTTCAACTGCCGCCGGAGATCGTCAGGTCACCGGGGTCTAGCGGGCCAGCTCCCCCGACAGGAAGTGCCCGGAGGCGGCGCAGGGACTGCAAACAAAGACGTGGGAAGCGCGGAGGCCATCGAGCTAGGCTGAGATCAAACCCGCACCAGCCAGCTCTGCCCAGCATTTTCCTCGCAAATGTCCGGTCCCTGGTGAGTAAAATCGACGAACTGCGGCTGCGGATCACCACACACAACCGGATCGCCGACTGCAACGCCATGGTCTTCACCGAAACATGGCTCACTGACAACATCCCGGACAACGCCATCGAGCTGGAGGGGCGCACTGTCTTCAGGGCCGATAGAACAGCGGAGGACTCCGGTAAGACCAAGGGGGCGGCGGACTGTGCATTTATGTGAATAACTCATGTGTGTACGGACGTTCAGGATTGGATTAGTCACTGCTCTGCTGACCTGGAATACCTGATGATAAAGTGCAGGCCCTTCTATCTGCCCAGGGAATTCACATCGACTGTTATCACTGCAGTCTATGTACCCCCGGACGCTAATGCCAGGCTAGCAATGGAAAGAGCTGCAGGCTGCTATCAGCAGACAACTAACTGCACACCCAGAGGGGGCCTTTAATGCTGCAGGTGATTTCAACCACTCTAACCTTAAAACTGTACTCCCCAGATTCCACCAACATGTCTCCTGCCCAACCAGAGGAAACAAGACTCTGGACCTAGTATTCACCAATATTACTGAAGCATACAACGCCCTCCCCCTCCCCCACCTGGGACAGTCTGACCACCTCTCTCTGTTCCTGCTCCCCAAATACACACCTCTGATCAGACATGTGAAACCTACCACGAGGACTGTGAAGGTTTGGCCTGAGGGGGCTGTCTCTGTCTTACAGGAACAGTTTCAGCAAACAGACTGGAGTCTGTTTGCCACCCAGGCCACCTTCAACTCCCAAGTGGACATCAACTCATACACCTCAACCGTTCTGGACTACATAAAATTCTGCACAGACAACGTCACTACCCACAAAGAGATAAATACCTTCCCTAACCAGAAGCCGTGGATGAGCAGGGAGGTCAGACTCCTGCTGAAGGCTCGCGACGCCGCTTTTAAATCTGGCGACGCTGAGGGATACAGCTCATCCAGGGCCAATCTGAAAAAGGGAATCAGGAATGCTAAACTCAATCACAAACGGCGGATCGAGGAGCATTTCCGAAATAACTCTGACCCCAGGCGCATGTGGCAAGGAATAAAATCCATTGCCGATTACCATAAAGTCAACACCCCCCCCCCCCCCCAGACAATGCCTCCCTTCCTGACGAGCTAAACTATTTCTACGCCCGCTTCGACCGGGACAACAAAACTCCTGCCATCAAAGTTGCTCCACCCCCGCGTGAACAACCCCTCAGTCTCTCCACCTCTGCTGTACAAGATGCACTGAGCAAGGTGAATGAGCACAAAGCTGCCGGCCCCGATGGCATCCCCGGGCGGGTGCTCAGGGCATGTGCTGGACAACTATCCCTGGTCCTCACTGACATCTTCAATCTGTCACTGGCCCAGGGTGTCGTCCCCACTTGCCTCAAGACATCTACCATTGTGCCAGTGCCCAAACAATCAGCGACAGGGAGTCTCAACGATTTCCGGCCAGTGGCACTCACCCCTGTCATCGCCAAGTGCTTCGAGCGGCTGATCTTGGCTCATCTCAAAGCCAGCCTCCCCCCCACACTGGACCCCCATCAGTTTACCTACCGGACCAACAGGTCAACAGAGGACGCCATATCGGCGGCCCTACACTCTGCCCTGACCCACCTGGACAGTAATAACACCTACATCAGGTTGCTGTTCATTGACTTCAGCTCCGCCTTTAACACTGTCACACCCGCTAGCTTGATCACCCAACTCAGCGGTCTTGGCATCTCCACTTCCCTCTGCAATTGGACACTGGATTTCCTCACTAACAGACCCCAGTCTGTTAGGATCAACAACCTCACCTCCTCCACTATAACACTGAACACCGGCGTGCCACAGGGCTGTGTGCTCAGTCCTCTCCTCTACTCTCTCTTCACCCATGACTGCATCCCTAAGTTTAGCTCCAACGCCATCATAAAATTTGCCGACGACACCACGGTGGTAGGACTGATCAGCGACAACGACGAGTCAGCCTACAGGGAGGAGGTCCAGCACCTGACAACCTGGTGTGCCGATAATAACCTCGTCCTCAACTCCCAGAAGACGAAGGAAATCATTGTCGACTTCAGGAAGAACAGAGGGGGCAGACACACCCCCATCCATATAAACGGGACTGAGGTGGAGCGGGTCTCCAACTACAAATTCCTCGGGGTACACATCTCGGAGGATCTGTCTGGTCCCTCAACACCTCCAAGCTGGTCAAAAAGGCGCAGCAGCGCCTTTACTTCCTGAGGAGGCTCAAAAAAGCCCACCTGTCCCCCCTGATCCTGACCAACTTCTACCGATGCACCATTGAAAGCATCCTGACCACCTGCTTTACGGTATGGTACAGCAGTTGCACCGTAGCAGACAGGAAGGCACTACAACGGGTGGTGAAAACCGCCCAGCACATCATCGGTGCCCCGCTCCCTGCTTTGGATGCCCTCCACCGAAAACGGTGTCTGAGACGGGCCGGGAAGATCATCAAGGACCCCTCCCACCCTAACCATGGACTGTTTGCCCTCCTACCATCGGGGAGGCGGTACAGGAGCCTCAGGTCCCGCACCAGCAGGATGAGGAACAGCTTCTACAATAACACCATCGCACTGCTGAACTCGGAGTCCCGCCGATAGATTCCCACATCTGTATTTATTTATCTGTATTTATCTAAACATTGCTATCACTTCGTACTGTCACTAAACTGCATTTCGTTGTACCTATACTTGTATCTGTGCAATGACATTAAATTTGAATTGAATTGAATTGAATTGAATTGAATTGAATTTACAATATACATCAATGATTTAGATGACGGGATTCAAAGTAACATTGGCAAATTTGCAGATGACACAAAGCTGGGTGGCATTGTGAACTGTGAGGAGGATGCTATGAGGATGCAGGGTGACTTGGACAGGTTGGGTGAGTAGGCAGATGCATGGCAGATGCAGTTTAATGTGGATAAATGTGAGGTTATTCACTTTGGTGGTAAAAACAGGAAGGCAGATTATTGTCTGAATGGTGTCATGTTGGGAAAAGGTGAAGTACAACGAGATCTGGGGGTCCTTGTTCATCACTCATTGAAAGTAAGCATGCAGGTACAGCAGGCAGTGAAGAAACCTAATGGCATGTTGGCCTTCATAACGAGAGGATTTGAGTATAGGAGCAACGAGGTCCTTCTCCAGTTGTATAGGGCCCTAGTGAGACCACACCTAGAGTATTGTGTGCAGTTTTGGTCTCCAAATTTGAGGAAGGACATTTTTGCTATTGAGGGACTGCTGCCTAGGTTCACCAGGTTAATTCCCGGGATGGCGGGACTGTCATATGTTGAAAGAATGGAGCGACTGGGCTTCTGGAATTTAGAAGGATGAGAGGGAATCTTACTGAAACATAAGATTATTAAGAAATTGGACACGCTAGAGGCAGGAAACATGTTCCCGATGTTGGGGGAGTCCAAAACCAGGGGCCACAGTTTAAGAATAAGGGGTAGGCCAACGACGTGCAGTTTTGTAGGTTAATTGGCTTTGGTAAAAATTCCAAATTGTTCGTGAAAGGGATCGGCACGGACTCGGTGGGCTAAAGGGCCTGTTTCCACACTGTATTTCTAAACTAAACTCTGGAGTTTAGAAGGATGAGAGGGGATCTTATTGAAACATATAAGATTGTTATGGGTTTGGACACTCTAGAGGGAGGAAACATATTCCCGATGTTGGGGGAGTCCAGAATCAGGGGCCACAGTTTAAGAATTAGGAGTAAGCCATTTAGAACGGAGACGAGGAAACACTTTTTCTCACAGAGAGTGGTGAGTCTGTGGAATTCTCTGCCTCAGAGGGCGGTGGAGGCAGGTTCTCTGGATACTTTCAAGAGAGAGCTAGATAGGGCTCTTAAAGATAGCAGAGTCAGGGGATATGGGGAGCAGGCAGGAACGGGGTACTGATTGGGGATGATCAGCCATGATCACATTGAATGGCGGTGCTGGCTCGAAGGGCCGAATGGCCTCCTGCTGCACCTATTGTCTAATGGCTATTGTCTGTTGTTATTTAGCATGAGCAGAATTTAAGCAGATGGAGAGAAATAAGTAGTAGTGTGAAGTGAGCCCAGCCTGGTGGAAAGAATGGAAAAGCAAAGTATTATTGAAACATTGGTCTTTGGAGCGATCCATATCCTGTGCAATAAACAGAACATAGAAACAAAGACATAGAAACATAGAAACTTCATGGAAACCACTTCCCTTCGGCCCACCGAGTCTGCGCCGACCAGCGATCCCCGCACACTAACACTATCCTACACACTAAGGACAATTTACAATTTTAGCAAAGCCAATTAGCCTACAAACCTGTGCGTCTTTGGAGTGTGGGAGGAAACCGGAGCGCCCGGAGAAAACCCACGCAGGTCACGGGGAGAAGGTACAGGTATGTACGTGCAAAGACGTACAGGTATGTAGGTGAATAGCCTTGGAAAATGTAAAAATTGTCCCTGGTAGTTGTTGGATAGTGTTAATATGCGGGGATCGCTGGTTGGCGGGGACTCGGTGGGCCGAAGGGCCTGTTTCCACGCTGTATATCTAAACTAAACTCAACGTACAAATTCCGTACAGACTGCCCCTGTGGTCAGGGTCAAACCCGGGTCTCTGGCGCTGGACGACAGCAGCTCTACCGCTGCCCCACACCCGCAGAAGGTTCCAGAAGGTGGCAACGCACTGGGGCAATTAAGGATGCATAATAAACGCTGCTTGGTAAGGGTGTCATTTTCTTGATTAGTACGGGTGTCAAAGGTTACAGACAGAAGGCAGGAGAATGGGGTTGAGAGGGAGAGATAGATGAGCCATGATTGAATGGCGGAGTAGATTTGATGGGCCGAATGGCCTAATTCTGCTCCATGACAAGAATTTATGCTGGTCTGAGAGCGTTACTCATACCCTGCAAGGAATCACTAAAATAGTAACTGAATAACAATAACTTAGTAAATGATTCAGTCTAGTTATTAGTAGTTTGAGGGGCTGTCACACTTTATAAAACTAACAGCTTATTATTTTCTGATAAACCCATTTTAAACTGAATTAATAAAGCTGTTTTAAATATATCAATGAATATATTTTAATAGTACAGTTTGTGATGTGTAGCTGATTATGTTCATAGGAGCGTCTAGGGCCAGAGGCCACAGCTTCAGAATAAAATGACGAACCCTTAGAAAGGAGATGTTGAGGAATTTCTTTAAGCGAATTGTGAACCTGTTTCTTTGTGAATCGGTGAATTGCCACAGACAGCTGTGGAGGCCAAGTGATGGATAGATATAAGGTGGTGATTGATAGGTTCTTGATTAGTACGGGTGTCAGGGGTTACGGGGAGAAGGCAGGGGAATGGGGTTAGGAGGGAGAGATAGATCAGCCATGATAGAATGGTGGAGTAAATGCGGAGCCTGTGTGAAATTGCTGAGAACTCACTGGTTCCTTTGGTGAACAGTCGAAGGTATTCCAACCATTTACACCCAGCAATTTCTTGAACCAGTCATTAGAACACAATTAATGAGAGAATTGTGGAATTCATTGCCACAGACGGCTGTGGAAGCCAAGTCAATTGATATTTCGAAGGCAGAGATAGATAGATTTCTTGATTAGTACGGGTGTCAGGGGTTATGGGGAGAAGGCAGGAGAAAGAAGTTGAGAGGGAGAGATAGATCAGCCATGATTGAATGGCGGAGTAGACTAGATGGGCCGAATGGCCTAATTCTGCCCCTACAACCTATGTAGAAAATGGAAAATATACGCTTACAAATAAATCTCTGCATCCACTTCCTATTTTCAGAACTTTACATCCAGAAAAACCTTGGGTTATTACATATTTATATCTTTTAGTTACTAAGTTCCTATAATGGGAGCCTCCTATGTAAACATGTCACTGTAATTACACTCTCCCAGCAGTGGTGGCACTATGGCGCAAAAAAAGGACAAAAAATGCTGGACTAACTCAGCGGGTCAGGCAGCATCTCTGGAGAACAGGGACAGGTAATGTTTCGGGTCCAGACCCTACTTCAGAGTACAGCATTTCATCTCCCTGGCCTTCGTTGCATCCCAAACAAATCCATTTCACGGGCTTTCCAATTCAGTTTAGTTTATTTTTATTCAGTTTAGTTTATTGTCACGTGTACCGGGGGACAGTGAAAAGCTTCCGTTGCGTGCGAACCAGTCAGCGGAAAGGCAACACATGATGACAATCGAGCCATTTACAGTGTACAGATACAGGATAAGGGAATAAAGTTTAGTGCAAGGTGAAGCCAGTAAAGTCCGATCAAAGATAGTCTGAGTGTCACAAATGAGGTAGATAGTAGTTCAGGACTGCTCACTGCTTGTGTATCTTAGTAATTACAATATGTAGTACTAATAACATTTAAAATGGAGCTTGAATTATATCTCCACAATTTAATTGATTTCCCTTCCTCTAACTACAATGCAGCTTGTAAATAATAGATTGAATTAACAGGCTTGATATTGGATTGCCATATTCTTTTATTGCCTGAGTAAGAATTTATATATATTTCATTCTTGCTGGGTAAATGTGACAATGTTGGTTCAAGGGGATTGAGGTAACAAGTTGGGAGAGTTGGGAACAGAGTTTAAGAAGAATTGAAGATCGGGGTGGCACTGTGGCGCAGCAGTAGAGTTACTGCCTCACAGCACCAGAGGCCCGGGTTCGATCCTGACTACGGGTGCTGGCTGTACGGAGTTTTTTACATTCTCCCCGTGACCTGCGTGGGTTTTCTCCGGGTGCACTGGTTTCCTCCCACGCTCCAAAGACGTACAGGTATGTAGGTAAATTGGCCTTGGTAAAAATTGCAAATTGTTCCCCGGTGTGTGTAAGATAGTGCTAGTATAGGGGGGACCGCTGGTCGGCACGGACTCGGTGGGCCGAAGGGCCTGTTTCCACGCTGTATATCTAAACCAATCTAAACTAGACACAATGTGCTGGACCAACTGGACAAGTGCGGGTTAGGCAACATCTCCGGAGAAAGGGAACAGGTGATGTTTCGGGTTGGAACCCTTCTGCAGACTCAAGGAATAATTGTGATGGATGGTCAGGAGATTGGTCAATCAGTGGTGGCACGGTGGCGCTGCGGTAGAGTTGCTGCCTTACAGCGACGAGAGCCGGGTTCGATCCTGACTACCGGTGCTGTCTGTTCGGAGTTTGTACGTTCTCTCTGTGACCTGCGTGGGTTTTCTCCGGGTGCTCCCGTTTTCTCCCACTTTCTAAAGACGTGCAGGTTTGCAGGCTAATTGTGCTTCAGTAAATCGTACCTAGTGTGAGGGATAGAGCTAGCGTACTGGAGATCGACGGTTGGCGTGGACCTGTTTCCACGCTGTATCTCTAAACGAGAGTTTCCTAACAGCCCTGTCCCACGGTGCGAGTTCATTCCAAGAGCTCTCCCGAGTTTTTGCCATGATTCGAAGTCGGAGATTTACGATAATGGCCACTCGTCTGTACTCGGGGCTCTCGTGGACATTTTTCAACATGTTGAAAAATCTTCACGAGTCTTCCCGAGTACCTGCCGTTAGCGTTACGATCCACTAAGTGATCCGACGTACCCGCTATGTTCATTCTCCGTGCTTACCACAAGTTTGATTTTTTTTAAACTCGGGAGAGCTCTTGAATGAACTTGTACCGTGGGACAGGGCTTTAATGATGCCTGGATGAGGATCTTGTTCGTTGATGGGTGATATTTGTTTGCAAAGGGGATAGGTAGGGGGCGGATGGATTTGTGATGCTTTGACTTAAAAGTTCTAATCAGGGTTGAAATGAAAAATAATTAAAATAACATAAAATTATGAGAGGAATAGATCCGGGTAGATGATGCACAAAATCTCTTGCCCAGAGCAGGGGAATCGAGGTCCAGAGGACCTAGGATTAAGGTGAAGGGGAAAAGATTTACCAGGAATCTGAGGGGTAACTTTTTCACACAAAGGGTGGTGGGTGTATGGAACAAGCTGCCAGAGGAGGTAGTTGAGGCTGGGACTATCCCAACGTTTTAAGAAACTGTTGGACAGGTACATGGATAGACAATAGACAATAGACAATAGGCGCAGGAGTAGGCCATTCGGCCCTTCGAGCCAGCACCGGCCATTCAATGTGATCATGGCTGATCATCCCCAATCAGTACCCCGTTCCTGCCTTCTCAACATATCCCCTGACTCTGCTGTTTTTAAGAACCCTATCTTGCTCTCTCTTGAAAGCATCCAGAGAACCTGCCTCTACCGCCCTCTGAGGCAGAGAATTCCACAGACTCACCACTCTCTGTGAGAAAAAGTGTTTCCTCGTCTCCGTTCTAAATGGCTTACTCCTTATTCTTAAACTGTGGCTGCTGATTCTGGACTCCCCCAACATCAGGAACAGGTTTCCTGTCTCTGTCATGTCCAAACCCTTAATAATCTTATATGTTTCAATGAGATCTCCTTTCATCCTTCTAAACTCCAGAGTGTACAAGCCCAGCTGCTCCGTTCTCTCAGCATATGACAGTCCCGCCATCCCGGGAATTAACCTTGTAAACCTACGCCGCACTCCCTCAAAAGCAAGAATGTCTTTCCTCAAATTAGGGGACCAAAACAGCACACAATACTCCAGGTGTGGTCTCACTAGGGCTCTGTACAACTGCAGAAGGACCTCTTTGCTCCTATATTCGATTCCTCTTGTTATAGGACAGGTTTCAGGGAGATGGGGCCAAACGCGGGCAGGGGGGACTAGCGTAGCTGGGACATTGTTGGCCGGTGTGGGCAAGTTGGGCCGAGGGGCCTGTTTCCTCACCGTATGACTCGATGACACCAGCCAAAGGAATGGAAATAGGTGGAAACATAGCACGTCCAAGATGGGTGAGAGGACCTGTTTCTGTGTTTTATGGGCGTGTAGCTTTATTAATTTACATTTAATTTGATACTCTGCAGCAGCAAGTAAGTGTGTTCTCACTTGGTTGTTGAGGCAACCGGTGTATGTGCCTGTCACGTAACTGATGTTGGAAGATTAATGGGAGGGATGCGGTGGTAGATTTCACACTATTGCAGCAATCCATAATGGTTTTAGCACTCGATAGCTCTCACACACAAAACAATTTAGAAGTTTAACAGGCGGGTCAATAAAACTATCTGGTGAGACAAGCTCACAGCAATTCGAAGGTGTGAAGCTCCACAAAGAGCCCACTATCTGCTTCTCCCACAGTTAGTTTGTCCGAGAGAGTCCAGAGTGTTTTATTGTCAGCGTGTGTCGGAAGGAACTGCAGATTCCACCGTTTACACCGAAGATCGACACAAAATGCTAGAGTAACTTGCAGCATCTCTGTGGAGAAGGGATGGGTGACGTTTCGGGTCGAGACCCTTCTTCAGACTGAGAGTCAAGGGGAGAGGAAAAGGGGAGATATGAAAAGGTGCACAGTACAAATTAATCAAAGGTATGCAAAAAGCAATGATGATTGCTATTGGCTGCAACCATCCCTCCATGACCAACTGTACACTGCAAGGGCCAGGAAGCGAGCGGGCAAGGTCATCTCTGACCCCTCTCACCCTGGCCACAAACTCTTTGAATCACCTCCCTCTGGAAGGCGACTCCGGACTGTCTAAGCTGCCACAGCCAGACATAAAAACAGCTTTTTTTTCCCACGAGTAGTAGCTCTACTCAATAACCAAAAGTCTGTTGCCTCCTTTTGCTCTGGTATTTTGTTTGGTTCACATGTTTGATCAATGGTGTTTTATTAGTAATGTTTAGTGTTTTATGTATCATTCGTAACTGTCACTGTATGTCATGTTGTCACTTGCAGGCAGAGCACCAGGGCAAATTCCTTGTATGTGAATACTTGGCCAATAAACTTATTTATTCATACATTCACTAATTCATTCATGACCAAGGAAAGGTGGAGCCCACAATGGTCTAAGTTGTGAAGGTTGTGTTCATAAATTCATGTTCATAAGTGATAGGAGCAGAATTAGGCCATTCGGCCCAAGTCTACGGCATTCAATCATGGCTGATCTATCTTTCCCTCTCAACCCCATTCTCCTGCCTTCTCCCCATAGCCCCCGACACCCGTACTAATCGGGAAATCTATCTATCTCTGCCTTAAAAATGTCCGTTGACTTGGCCTCCACAGCCACCCGTGGCAATGAGTTCCACAATTCATTCATTCATTCATTCATAGTGTTCTAATGACTGGTTCAAGAAATTGCTGGGTGTAACGGTTGGAATCCCTTCGACTTTTCACCAGAGGAGCGAGTGATTTCTCAGCAATTTCACACAGGCTCCGCAGTTCACTCGATAAGCCAGTCAATGGAAAACTGCCACTTCTGCTCAAGTGATGCAAACGGGTCAAACAGGCCGATCAAAGAGGCTGATTCTGCCTGCAGCCAAACTTCGATTTTAGCTCTCCCCAGGGTGCCGTGAAGGCCGGTAAAGTTGAACGATCGTAAGTGCACGAACCGGCGAATCTGCGCTCATCTGAGTTTAGCTTACTTGAGTTTTATCGTCACGCGTAGCGAGGTACAGTGAAAAGCTTTTGTTGCGTGCGAACCAGTCGGCGGGAAGACAATACATGATTACACTCGAACCGTTTACTGTGTACGGATGCACGGCTGGGGAATAACCTAGAGTGCGTGGTAAAGCCAGCAAAGTCTGATCAAGGAAAGTCCGAGGGTCACCAAAGAGGTAGATAGTAGTCTTAACAAGGGGAGCGTCATTGTAATCATGTGCAAACATTCTCGCTCCCCTGACTCACTTCCCTCCCCCCTGACAGCGAGACGTCTAAACCTGCATTGCAAAGGCCCAAGGTCTAACAACGCAGCTCAAACCTATTGGAGGTAGACACAAAATGCTGGAGTAACTCAGCGGGACAGGGAGCATCTCTGGAGAGAAGGAACGGGTCGCCTTTCGGGTTGAGGCCCTTCTTCAAACCTATTGGACACTTTCCATCGTGCTCGGATTTCCCCTCTCGTGGCAGGCGAGGTCGATTTCTGAAAGAGGTCCTCGACCCAAAACGCCACCCATTCCTTCTCTCCAGAGATGCTGTCTGTCCCGCTGAGCTCCTCCAGCTGTTTGTGTCTATCTTAGATTTCTATTTGTTCTTGCGCGTGGCTCCTATTAGAACATTCTTTAACCCGTAGAGACTGAGGCTTTCCTCCCCAAGCCCAATTCCACAAACCCAGCTGCCGCGTTCAATTCCAGCTGGAAGCAAAACACAATAATCAAAAATGAATGTTGTCACGCAATGGCTTTTTCCATCCCGTTCAACTTGAATAAAAGCCCGCTGCAAATTGGCTGCGTTTGTAGCAATGTTGGACATCACATCCGAAAGGGAAGCTTGTTCCCCAGGTGAATCCGTAGACCAAAGGGGAAGAAGGTATTGAGCCACGTCATGTTGTGGAGGGAAGCCTATTGTGACCAATCAATTGCGCCCTGCAAACTCCAGGTAAGTCTCCGAGCATGCATCTCCGCACCAGTTACATTACTGGCCACAAGGTCATTAGGAATAGGAGTAGAATTAGGCCATTTGGCCCATCAAGTCTATTCCACCATTCAATCATGGCTGATTGCAGTTTTGGTCTCCAAATTTGAGGAAGGACATTCTTGCTATTGAGGGAGTGCAGCGTAGGTTCACCAGGTTAATTCCTGAGATGGCGGGACTGCCATATGTTGAAAGAATGGAGCGGCTGGGCTTGTATACACTGGAATTTAGAAGGATGAGAGGGGATCATTGAAACATGTCAGATTGTTAAGGGACTGGACATGCCAGAGGCAGGATATTGGAGGAGTCCATAACCAGGGCGCCACAGTGGGCCATTTAGAACAAAGACGAGGATTTTTTTTTCACCAAGGGAGTTGGTGAATCTGTGGAATTCTCAGTGATAGATTTCCCGCCGATAGATTTCTCCAGTCTCTCCGTCCACATTGTCTGCATTCTGTATCTGTTTATATATTGCTATTACTACGAACTGACGCTAAACTGCATTTCCTTGTACCCATACTTGTATCTGTGCAATGACATTAAAGTTGAATTGAATTGAAATTGAAGGCCAATTCTCTGGATGCTTTCAAGAGAGAGTTAGATTGAGCAGTTAAACGATAGCAGTCAAGGGATAAAAGGCAGGAACGGGCTTCTGATTGTGGGTGATCAGCCATGATCACAGTGAATGGCGGTGTTGGCTCAAAGGGTTGAATGGCCTACTCCTGCATCTATTGTCTATTGTCTATCTTAGGGCGCAAGAGACCCGAGTTCGATCCTGACAACAGCCTGTCGTCGTTACGTGTTTGCATATCTTTCATTCACTTGTTCTATACCTCTCTACATCACGTCTATATCTCTCATTCCCCTCTCTCCTGATTCTGTTTGAAGCAGGGTCTCGACCCTAAGCGTCACCGATTGCTTCTCTCCATAGATGCTGCCTGACCCCCTGAGTTACTCAAGCATTCTGTGTCTAGCTTTGGTTTAAACCAGTTCCTTCCTACACATTACGGGTGCTTGTCTGTGCAGAGTTTGTACGTTCTCCCCCGCGTGGGTTTTCTCCAGGTGCTCCGGTTTCCCCCCCACAGTCCAAAGGTTCGTAGGTTAATTGGCTTCGATGAAATTGTAGACCAGATGGGCCAATTGGGCCTAATTCCCGTTCCTAGGACCTATGAACTTGTCACATGTTGTGAAGCAGAAACTGGGAAAGAGGGGGGGGAGAAAGTGACCCGATGCCGTACATCGCCTCGTGCCTAGTTGCGAAGCTGTGGAATTCTCTGCCAAAGAAGGCAATGGAGGCCAATTCACTGGATGTTTTCAAGAGACAGTTACTGTAGATTTTGCTCTTTTTTGGCTAAAGGAATCAGGGGATATGGGGAAAAAGCAGGAACGGGGTACTGATTTTAGATGATCAGCCATGATCGCTTTGAATGGCTCGACAGGCCGAATGGCCTACTCCTGCACCTATTTTTCTATGTTTCTATGTACTAGTCTCTAACCCGGGGGGGGGGCACTCGGTGTGTTTAACCATCCATCAGTATCAACAATAAACATAAAGTGGCAATTGGCGGACAAAACAGAAGCAACTCGGACGCACTGATATTGGAGCCCATTGAACCTGCCCCCGGGGAGATGATTGTCATTGATTCTGCAGCAAATCCCTGCACGCACACTAACTAACAAGCCAGCTCTTGGTACACAGAGACAATTAATATTGCCACTCCGGCCCGGCGGGGCTGCTCTTTCACCTCCGTGAACCATTTAATGCTGTCTCTGTAAGCGATGAGGACAGCTGAGCTATTCATCTAAAGTCTAAAGTGACACTTTATTTCAAAGAGCCTTTTGGGGATCGGAGGTCAGAGTGTGAGCAGTGCATGCACTAATCAGCCCAGAGCCTTTTGGTTAACCTTCTTGTTATCAGGTTCAAAATGCTGGAGTAACGGAGCGGGGACAGGCAGCATCTCTGGAGAGAAGGAATGGGTGACGTTTCGGATCGAGACCCTTCTTCAGAAGAACGCAGTTGAACCTGATAACATGAGACGCCCTTCTTCAGAAGAAGGGTCTCGGCACGAACCGTCACCCATTCCCTTCTCTCCAGAGATGCGGCCTGCCCCGCTGAGATACTGCATCCAGCATTTTGTGTCTATGTTCGGTTTAAACCGGCATCTGCAGTTCCTCCCCGCACGGGTTATCAGGGTTCAATCGGGTTCCGGGCTCAGGATCAAGGATCCCGACAACTAGGGAAATCTCGGAGCATTCCATTGGCAATGTAGGGAGCACGCAAACTTCAGTGATCCAGTAGAACTCAGCACCTTCCACTCAAGAGGCAATAGTCAAGACTGTTTTATTGTCCTACGTCCCAGACGGAACAATGACAAGTTTACGTGCGGCAACTCTACAAGACTGTAACACAACAAGAGTGTTAACAATAAAAGAAGCAGCACACTGTTGTGTTGCTGAGAAATCGCGAGCATTACCATGCCTGCAATCCGCTGGGGAGACTCGCCCTATGGACCATCCCTGATCGCACTTTGCTGGCTTTACCTTACACATGTTTAGTGTTTTCGGAGTCATTGGTAACTGTCACTGCATGCCATGTTGTTACTTGTGGGCGGAGCACCAAGGCAAATTCCTTGTATGTGAATACTTGGCCAATAAACTTACTTACTTACTTACAAAACGTTATGCGTTTATCACCTATCTATGTGCTGTAAATGGCTCGATTGTGATCATGTGCTGTCTTTCCGCGACTGGACCGCACACAACGTTTAAGAAAGATCTACAGATGTTGGAAAAATCAAAGGTAGACAAAAATGTTGGAGAAACTCAGCGGGTCAGGCAGCATCTATGGTGGGAAGGAATGGGCGACGTTTCGGGTCGAGATCCTTCCTCAGTCTGAAGAAGGGTCTCGACCAGAAACATCGCCTATTCCTTCGCTCCTTAGACGCTGCCTCGCCCGCTGAGTTTCTTTGGACAGCGGGCAACAAAGGCTTTTCACTGTACTGAGGTACAGGTGACAATAAACTAAACTGAACATCGATACTGTAGACCCCTGGGGAGATGTTGTCAAGCTGGAAAAGGGTGCAGAGAAGATCTACCAGGATGTTGCCAGGTCTTGAGGGACTGAGCTATAGGGAGAGGTTAAGCAGGCCGGGGCTTGGAGCGCAGAAGGATCAGGGGTGTACAAGGGATGTACAAAATCATGAGAGGAATAGATTGGGTAGATGCGCAGAGTCCCATGCCCAGACCAGGGGAATCAAAAACCAGAGGACTTCGGTTTAAGGTGAGGGGGGGGAAAGATTTAATAGGAACCTGAGGGGTAACTTTTTCACACAAAGGGAGGTGGGTGTGAGGAATGAGCTGCCGGTTAAGAAACATTTAGACAAGTACATGGATAGGACACGTTTAGAGGGAGATGGGCCAAACGCAGGCAGGTGGGGCAAGTGTAGATGGGGCATGTTGGGCCGGTGTTGGCAAGTCCGGCCGATGGGCCTGTCCCCACTCTCTATGACATTCTCCGAGGATTTTGTGATACTTTTTCAGGCATCATTGTCAGGAGTGTGACTCTGAGAGCTTTGCCCAAAGACCCTCTGACAGTGTCAGGGGAACAGTCTGTATTCATTATTGTTGTGAAGAGTCTTAGGACTGATCCTCTGTGGAAACTCTGCTCTTCCATCCGCTTTTCCATCACTGGCATTATTGTGAAAGTACAAAAACACATTTTAAGTTAGACAAAAATGCTGGAGAAACTCAGCAGGTGAGGCAGCGGGTGGAGCGAAGAAATAGGTGACGTTTCGGGTCGAGACCCTTCCTCAGACTGATGTCGGGGGGGGGGGCGGGAAAGGAATGGTCTCGACCCGAAACGTCGCCTATTCCTTTGCTCCCTAGATGCCGCCTCACCCGCTGAGTTTCTCCAGCTTTTTTGTCTACCTTTGATTTCTCCAGCGTCTGCAGTTCTTTCTTAAACAAAAACATTTTTAAGTTTCCTCACGCCGGTTTGGTTTGGGTGACCTAGTTTCCAAACTTCTCGAAGCTCTTCAGTGTTGATTTAGTCTTGAGACAGAAAGAAAAACTAAAATAGTTTCTCCAAGATGATTGTGAATCGCAGAACATAGGACAGTACAGGGCAAGAACAGGCCCGTGCGGCCCACAATACCTGTACTGAACATGGTGCCAGGACAGACTATTATCTTCGCTACATATCCATATGCCCAACCAAAAATCTCTCAAATGCCACTTTTGTATCTGCTTCAACCACCACCCCCAGTAGTTTGTTCCACGTGCTCACCTTTCGGGCTAACTAATTGTTCCAGATCTCACCCCCACCCCCCCCCCCCCCCCCCCCCCCCCCCACCCTTTGAGTGGCAACATTTTTCAAAAGCTCTTCTAATCCTTCTTATTATAGATAATAGGTGCAGGAGTAGGCCATTCGGCCCTTCGAGCCAGCACCACCATTCACTGATCGTGGCTGATCATCCCCAATCAGTACCCCGTTCCTGCCTTCTCCCATTATCCCTTGACTCCGCTATCTTTAAGAGCTCTATCTAACTCTCTCTATCTAAAGCATCCGGAGAATTGGCCTCTGACTGACTTCTGAGAATTCCACAGACTCACAACTCTCTGGGTGAAAACGTTTTTCCTCATCTCCGTTCTAAATGGCCTACCCCTTATTCTTAAACTGTGGCCCCTGGTTCTGGACTCCCGCAACATCGGGAACATGTTTCCTGATATTAGATAATTAAAGCCTTTGTCCTCAGGTTGTCAGCCTCTTCTACGAGAAATGGTTTCATCCAGATCACCATATCTGGACCCCTGCTGAATTTACACACCTTAACTCAATGTCCTTTGACTGGATGTTGATTGCTGCCTTTGGAAGTTCCCTCCTCATACCATCACTCTTCATTCTTCTTGTAATTCTCCTCAGCACCCTCTCCTGCCTTGTTGCATCCTCCTTAGAGTTGGGGTGACCAGAATGGGCGGCACGGAGGTGCAGCGGTAGAGCTACTGCCTCACATCGCCAGAGACCCGGGTTCGATCCTGACCACGGGTGTTGTCCTTACGGAGATTGTACCTTCTCCCCCTGGGTTTTCTCCGGATGCTCCGGTTTCCTCCCTCACTCCAAAGACGTACAGGTTTGTAAGTTAATTGGCTTGGCGCAAATGTACAATTGTCCCTAGTGTGTGTGTGTGTGTGTGTAGGGTTGTGTTGATGTGCGGGGATCGCTGGTCGGTGCGGACTCGGTGGGCCGAAGGGCCTGTCTCCATGCTGTATCTCTAAACTAAACTGAACGAAACTAAAGTGTACACCATGTCCGTGCTGGGAGTTCACTGGTGATTATAATGCTCATTTAAAATCAGCTTTCATCAAGTGTAATTCTTCCACCACCATTCTCAACGCCATCTCGTATGCGTTGTCATCACCTTCCCAGCAGTTGGTATATTGCACCGGTGAGAATCAACATTGAAGGCAACCACTTATCCGCACGATGGGTTGGTGTATTCCGATCACATTTCAAAAGTCATTCTGCACTTTTCTGATGGTTTCCTGCTTCACAAACGCACACCAGGATATCTGCGGCTCCAATCATTTAGAACTTAGCAGAGTACAAAGCAGAAACAGACCCTTTCGCCAAGCGCAGGAGGATAAGGGGTGATCTTATACAGGTGTACAAAACCATGAGAGGAATAGATCAGCGTAGAGTCTCTTGCCCAGCGTAAAGTCAGAGAGTCACAGAGTGATACAGGGTGGAAACAGGCCCTTCGGCCCAACTTTCCCACACCGGCCAACATGTCCCAGCTACGCTAGTCCCATTGGGGTCACCCCAGCCTCAACCACCTCCTCTGGCAGCTTGTTCCATACCCCCACCACCCTTTGTGTGAATGGTAGGGGGATCAAGAACCGGAAGACATAGATTTGAGGTGAAGGGGGGAAATATTGAATGAGATCCTGAGGGGTAACTATTACACACAAAGGGTGGTGGGTGTATGGAACGAACTGCTGGAGGAGGTTGCTGAGGCTGGTACTATTGCACTTTTTAAGAAACATTTGGACAGGTACATGTCCACAGAAGGCAGTGGAGGCCAATTCACGGTATGTTTTCAAGAGATTGTTAGATTTAGCGTTTGGGTCCAACGGAAGCAAGGGATATGAGGGAGAAGCCGGAACAGGGTACTGATTTTAGATGATCAGCCGTGATCATATTGAATGGCGGTGCTGGATCGGAGGGCCAAATGGCCTACTCCTGCACCCATTTTCTATGTTTCTATATGGAGAGGACAGATTTAGAGGTGATATGGGCCAAGTGTAGATGGGACATGTTGGTGGGTGTGGGCAAGTTGGGCGGAAGGGCCTGTTTCCACGCTGTATGACTCTGTGACTCCATGACCCCCTATCTCCACCGAAGCCGCCTCCTCGAACGTCAAGATGGGCTGTTATGTGCCGTCGATAACATTCATGACTGGATGCCGAAAACTCATTAGGTGGATAACTCGCTTCATTCGCAGCAGATGTGGCTGAGCAAAGTCTGCCCCAGTGAGACTCTTCAATCTTCGGAAATGTAGGCAGATAATTAAAACAAAAATCTTACACGAAGGCACGTGTTCCAAGGGAGTTCAACTAATGGAAAATTACAATAATATTTGCATCCAGCAGCCGCAGTTTTAAGGCCTTGAGGAATACTTTGATTTTTCGCCGTGACGTCTGGAGACTGTCGTTTTCCCGTGGACTAATATTTTCTTGTTTCAAGGTCTCTTTTCGATTGTTGGCCAAACAAAACTAATATGTTTTGATGAACCCTTCCCTCAGGACAACCTTTGAATGGTGAAAGGCCTGGATTGAATGGATGTGGAGAGGATGTTTCCACTCGTGGGAGAGTCCGTGGCCTCAGAATTAAAGGGCGTTCCTTTCGGAATGAGATGAGGAGGAATTTCTTTAGTGAGAGGGAGGTGAATCTGTGGAATTCATTGCCACTGACGGCTGTGGAGGCCAAGTCAATGGATATCTTTAAGGCGGAGATTGACTGATTCTCGACTAGCAAGGGTGTCAGGGGTTTTGGGGTGAGTGCAGGAGAATGGGGTGCAGAATTTAGTGTGCTGAATTTATGTGTCTGCTACGCCAAATACCTATGTTTTAAGTATTTTGTTTCAGGCTATGTTTCAGTCTGAAGAAGGGTCTCGACCCAACACGTCACCCATTCCTTCGCTCCAGAGATGCTGCCGGTCCCGCTGAGTTACTCCAGCATTTTGTGTCTGTCTTCGGTTTAAACCAGCACCCGCAGTTCCTTCCTCCACCGATGCTTTACTATTCTGCCACTGTGAGCCAACTCTGCTTACAGGATGTAATAACAAAGAACTTCCGATGCTGGTTTATACCTAAGAAAGAAAACAAAATGCTGGACTAACTCAGGCAGCATCTCTGGAGAACATGAATCGGTAATGTTTCGGGTTGGTACTGCCGAGGTCTGACTAAGGGTCCCGTCACGAAATGTCACCCATCTATGTTCTCCAGAGATGTTGCCTCATGGGCCGCTAAGTTACTCCAACATATCCTGTCTTTCTTTCATGCAAATAAAATAATTCGCAGGATTGCTTTATGTGGAGCTCCTGGTTAGCCGGTCCAGAACCAGGAATCACAGTTTAAGAATAAGGGGGAGACCATTTAGGACTGAGATGGGGGAAAAACGTTTCCACCCAGGGAGTTGTGAATCTGTGGAATTCTCTGCCTCAGAAGGCAGTGGAGGCCGATTCACTGGATGGTTTCAATAGAGAGTTAGAATTAGCTCTTTGGGCTAAAGGAATCAAGGGATCTGGGGAAAACGCAGGAACGGGGTTACTGATTTCAGATGATCAGCCACGATCATATTGAATGGCCGTGCTGGCTCGAAGGGCCGAATGGTCTCCTCCTGCACCGATTGTTCAACGTTTCTCTGTTTCTACAACTGTTTCTACAACTGCATTCCAGCTCGAGAATGTTATTGACTTTGTGAAACATCTCCATGGGTGGGGTGTGAAGAATTCACCACATCTTGTTGATATTCCAAGCTGCTGGGGGAAGCCTGTTTCTGCTGCAGGCCCCATTTTCTTTTCCCACTGCATAAATGATGCAGTAGACCGACTCTGCTATGCACACATTTACTTTCTGTCTTTCCATATCTTTCTATTAATAATCATTTTGGGGGCATATTTAAGAATGGGCACTACTGCCTCACAGTCAGAAGAACCTTTCCCTTGCACTAAGCCTCATTCCCTTCACCCCATACCTGTACACTGCGGACGGCTCGATAGTAATAATCACGTGTGGTCTTCCCGCTGACTGGATAGTGCGCAACACAAAAAGCTTTTCACTGTACCTCAGTGCGCCTGACAATAAACTAAACTAAGCTAAACTCTTCCGATATCCTGTGTAAAATTGACCTACCTTGCTTACGATGGGGAGAATGAATAGACAGGACCGTACTCTGCCATTTTTGCTGGCAGGCATGGAATCCCCATGCAGTCCACCATGCCAGAGGGCGGTGAATCTGTGGAATTCTTTGCCACAGGCGGCTGTGGAGGACAAGTCACTGGATATTTT